>VNJR01012488.1:0-271501 GCA_008042585.1 Drosophila punjabiensis | reverse complement strand
GCGTGAGAATAAGGGATTGTGAGATTTTTTCTCAAGACTGTTGCATCCTGAGTATTTATTTATTTCTTTTGGAAGTTAAATATCTCAAACAAAAAATTCGTAATAAATTATTTAAATTATTTATTTTCTGGTTTATATTAAATATATTATATTAATGCGAATTTTGCAGTCATTCTTGGCACTTTATTGGATTTGTCACCTAAGTACGTAGGCTGCGTGAGAATAAGGGATTGTGAGATTTTTTCTCAAGACTGTTGCATCCTGAGTATTTATTTATTTCTTTTGGAAGTTAAATATCTCAAACAAAAAATTCGTAATAAATTATTTAAATTATTTATTTTCTGGTTTATATTAAATATATTATATTAATGCGAATTTTGCAGTCATTCTTGGCACTTTATTGGATTTGTCACCTAAGTACGTAGGCTGCGTGAGAATAAGGGATTGTGAGATTTTTTCTCAAGACTGTTGCATCCTGAGTATTTATTTATTTCTTTTGGAAGTTAAATATCTCAAACAAAAAATTCGTAATAAATTATTTAAATTATTTATTTTCTGGTTTATATTAAATATATTATATTAATGCGAATTTTGCAGTCATTCTTGGCACTTTATTGGATTTGTCACCTAAGTACGTAGGCAGCGTGAGAATAAGGGATTGTGAGATTTTTTCTCAAGACTGTTGCATCCTGAGTATTTATTTATTTCTTTTGGAAGTTAAATATCTCAAACAAAAAATTCGTAATAAATTATTTAAATTATTTATTTTCTGGTTTATATTAAATATATTATATTAATGCGAATTTTGCAGTCATTCTTGGCACTTTATTGGATTTGTCACCTAAGTACGTAGGCTGCACAGTGACGTGTTGCGTTTAAGTGCTTTTTCTTGTTGACAAAAATTGATCGAATTGATTGTCACAAAATTTTCAGTGTCTAAAACAAATTAAAGAATTTGTTAGCAATTTTCCGCATGCTTTTCATATTATTTCCTACAAAAGTAATATTTTTTTTACCTATCAGGTATTGAAGGTCTCAGATAAATATTTCTTACAATGTTGTGTTATTTGGTATGTTCAAATTAAAGTTCCTGTCTTTAAGCATTACACATTTTCTTTAGCAGCAACCTGACTTTTTCTATTTCCTTGATTTTACTCGCTGTTACCCGTTGCACTTGAGTTTGCATTTTCCGCATTTTCCTCTCGTCTTTGACAGCCAGCAACTGTTTCGTGTGCAACGGGAACTGCTCTGGCACCTTTCAGACTAGTTTTGTCTCTCCGCAAAAATATTTTGATTAGACCAAGTGAGTTGTTTTCCTCGGGACATGTTGCATTTGGCCAAGGAAAATAGTGGAAAATATGAGGGGGGAAGAAAAGGAGGAGAAGAAGGAGTTGGAGTGGCATTGAGGCCGGGCAATGTGGTCAGGGCTCAATCAAGTTACTGTTAATTCGAGGACCCTCTCGCACGCACACATGTTTGCTTAAATTACATTTGACATTTACGAGTCTTGTAATAAAAACTTTTACAATGGCCGTCGCCATTTTACTTGGTAAATACTTGGCAGCAGACAGGGCAGGGGATAATGTGTAATGGGTAATGGGTAATGGCCATCAAGTGCAGATCGCGTCGTAAAAGACATTTTACAGTTGGCACCGCTCGATTTCCATGGCCCGATTCAGATGTTCAACGTTCGATGTTCGCCGTTCGATTTTCCCCGAGATCCCCGAACCCGAGTGTGTGTGCTTGTGTGTGCATTTTTAATTAATTGGGTTTAGTTTTTATGGCTTCATTAATTACCAAACACTGCAAGGCGTGCGATGGGGTGGAGTGAAGCTTGAATCCTTGACTTGACGTCAGCGCCTCTTGAATAATGCATCATGACGATATATGACATACGATATACATGCTCCACTCCACTTCACTTCACTCTGAGGGCGCTGTAAATATCAATAATAAAAGTGCGACGCCAGGACCAAAAACGGAACGAGTGCATTAAAAATTTATTTGAATCTGCCTGCGACGCGTGGCTCTATATATATGGGGCTATATCTATTGGAAAAGCGGGGGTGCCGGCCATAAAATAATAATCTTTATGATGGCAAAAAAAATTTTAATACAATATTGGCGGTCTCCGGCGATAGCAAGGCTCGCTTCCTTGTCCTTCTTCGTATGCGTATCTCTCTGTCATTGGTGGTTTCATAAATCCACTTTAATTGCTGCAGTGATTTCTGCCATGGTCTTAGCCGTGTTGTTGTCCTCTCCTTGCTGCGGACGATAAAAGCGGCCAAGTGCCAGTAAAAATCGTGTTCATTAATATTCAACTATATGCGTTTAGTGGCTCCTCCCATTTACTGCCGCAGATAAACTGAGATGAGCAGCTGCTCAGATGGATGAGACATTTGAGGGGAAGAATCTGTGAGTTCTGCATTCCTGCTTTTGATTTTTAACAGCAGAGTTACAGTTATTAGGAAAGTGTCTAAGAATTCTAAATAGTTTTTTATTAATTAGAATTACCAATCGATAAGACTTTTTTCACCGAATTTAAATTAATGCTTTGTTATGATCGATTTCAAATTCGGATTCCTATTCGGTGTTCCTATTGCAAATTACAAGGATATAAGGATTTCTTAGCTAACTTCTTATCTTGTTTTTAAGCTAAGGTCTTGAAAATTATTAAGGATTCATTTTGCATTATTAAAATAATGTTAAACCTATTTATTTAATTCATGTTAAGTTCTAATGTACTTGGTTTCAATAGGATCTTACCTAAATATTTACACTAAATTTTCTGAATTAATTTTCAAACTAAGTAAAACCTCATATATTTACCTCGCTACTGTCACAACCCAATATTCAAGCAATTATAAAGTCGAAACCGTGCATACCTTGGCCCCATCTGGAATCCATGCCGATCTATCAACTCCTTGACTAAATTCTTCAAAGAAACCCATTGAGCGTCTTGATTTATGCGAGTGCCACACTTTGCACAATGTGCAAATTCAGTAATATTCAGTAATTCACATTTCCGCAGCGTCGTTTGGGGCCAATTCTGTTTTGACCTGCCCGACTGTCCGGCGGATTGTTCCGCCCAATAAATGGATGCAATCTCTGAGGCGGGAAGAGAGCGGGGAGTTTTGTTTTGACCATGCCTCATTTACATTTATTTGCCAATTTATTTAACGATCGATCGTAAAGCGTTTTGCCGCCTTGGACAAACGGATTTTGCCTCATACAATTTCTGTGTGTTTTTCAACATTTTTTGCTTTTCTATTTTTCAGTTTCTCGCGTTTTTTCAGTTTTTCAATTTTCCAACGGCTGCGATTCGGTTTGTCTTTGGGGATTTTATGTCGAAATGGGGAGCGGAGGAGTATGGAGAACATCGAGTGAGTCAAGTCGCGTCGAGTCGAGTCAGCGTTGTTGTTGTTTACATTTCTGAGTGAATTTTCATATTTTAATGTTTGGCAACATTGTTGTCGCCTCAAAAGGCCGACCGACCGACCGTCCGACCTCCGTACGTCCGCCGGTCATAATTTCCGGCGTGGAATTCGTGGAAGTCGTGGTCTCCCAACCGTATAATAACGCTCTCTCCGCCATATGCCTATATCTACATATATCGTATCTCTGTGTCTCTTTCTGTCTCTATGTGGTGGGGCTTGCAGGATCGTAAAGATCGGACATTTTTATAGGTGTCAGCAGCACAAAGGTGTTTTCTCTGCCTCGATGTAGTTTATGTCGCTCTGAGATGTCAAAGCAAAAACGGAAAAAGGCATCAAAACACCGAATATAAAAACCCGAGGAGACTCCTTTGAAGCTCGTCTACAAACAAATAATCGAGGCGCATTCCAATCGTAGCGACAAATCTGCACTGAACACTACATTTTGGCCAAGTTTATGGGACAATTTAAAAAGTTGATATACTATTTTTATTTGAAATTTTATTGTAAATATTTAAATGATGAATAAATACGATATACAAATTGGTATATGGTTTTCTTTAATATCTAATTAGTTCAATTATTATTTATTCGATTTAATTAAAGTTCAATATTTAATGTACGATAACAGGTAGAAAATCTTAAACTTAAAGCACACGGTTTTGATTTATTTATAAGCAGGGTGGAGGTGAGATACTGTGATGTTCCCCTAATATAAAACCCTTTCTCTTTCTGAAACAGGATTCATTATTTCATAAACTAAAGACTACACTCCCATCTCTAATTATTTTTTTATATATCCTCATTTTTCGCGGTGTTTTTGGATGAATCTATCCCATTTGGATCATGATCTGTGCAATGGCGCCCATCGGCCGCGATGAGCTTGAAATTTTATATGCCGCCGGCACTCGTCTGCGTCTGGCATTTGTGCAAACATCTCGACTAATTGGCCAAACGATTCAGTTGGCTTCGAATAAGATGGGATGGTATCGGATCGGATGGGTATATATGGTTATACATATATTATACGAACAGTGCTTTATAGAGTTCGCCCGAGACGTGCGTGCGTGCGTTGGGGCCATTAAAAAATTATTGAAATTGAACATTTTGAAAATAAACTGGAAACGCATTTCGGCGTTCGACGTTCAACGTTCAACATTTCAGGGGAAAAGTGTGGCACACGGCGCGCTTCATTTGTGCCGCTGCAAGACGGTGAAAATCCGGGGGGAGAAAAGAACGGAAAAATCGCCTTCGATTAGGGCTGCATTTTCACGTTTTCCCCAGGAAATGTGCGTAGTTCTTTTTTTCAGCTTTTCAACGTTTGGCTTTTTCGCCAGCCGAGAGAAAATTTAATTTATTGCCTGCCTCCCAAGTCTCCCAAGTCGATCCGATATATAGTACTATATGTAGTATACGATCCCGCTCGATTTGTGTACGTGAAAAGTGTACGGCGTATTTTTAAGTGAAAATGAATTGAAATGAAATGATTTTTCATTTATTCGCCGACGCTGCGACGCCAACGAGACTGGCCCCGCCCCTTTGGGAGCAAATGTGTCCGAGTTTCCGACTCTCCACCCCAACGGGGGAAAATGCCGAGGAAAATTGTCGTTCGCTTGGGGGAAAATTCGCACCTAGAACTCGCCCCGATTTCGTCCCGTTGAAATGTGCCAAATAATGCGGCATTAAGTGGTTGCACCTTTCTGCAGCAAGGTGCATTGTTGCGGTTGCTATTGTGCACGGGGAAAAATTTTAAATAAAATGATCTGATTAAATAAATATTAAAAGATAAGATACGAAGATAAGAATAAGAATTGTTTAATTAAATATGTTTTTAAATAGATAAAAGAACAAAAGGACAAAAAATATTAAAGAAATCATTCAGAACTATGTTTACTAGAAACTTTAGTATATTTTTCGATACAACAGAAAAATACTTATATTTTAACTACTTGTATTTATAATATTTAATTTAAATTGTAAATTGGTTTAGAGAGTTATATAATTAAAAACTAAACTATGTTTCAGTATATTCATATTATTCAAGTAAGATCTTAAACTTAATTCATTAAAAATGCATGCTGATTCTTATTTGTCAAGCATTTTCATAAGTTACTTTGTGAGTAGACATAGTAAATTTATTAAGCCTATAAATTTCTTAATATTAAGATTATTTTGTTCTGTGTTTTTTCTTCTGCAATCGTTGTGATTGTCAGCATCCCCATCACGAATCACGAATCACGGGCGGATTCGAGGCGTCACATCACATCACATCGGCATTATCGCAGCGCCACTTAAATGTCGAAAGCGCCACAGGCCCAAAACACAAAATAAAAGCAAAAACTAAACAAAAGGAAAATAAGTAAAATAAAAACTAAATAAAAGCCGAAAATTTTAAAATACAAAGGTGCGACAATGGCGACAAGGCCCGCATAGTGACAATAATTTGTGGGCCGTGTTGGCAACTATTTTCGATCAAGGAATGGGAATAGGATACAGTACAGTGGATGCTGCCTTTGAGAAAAACAAAGCAGATTTTTATATGCTAATCATCTGATTTACAACATTTTATTTTAATGGTAACTTTTAGTTTTCCTTGCATCGAACCTTTACTGTCTAAAGAAGTAGGTTGACGCCACCTAAGTATGCAAGAGGGCCCAAAAGGTGCCACTATCTTGGGGAGTTTGACGCCCGCTGAGCTCGGAGTGGGAGTGGCAAGGGGGCGGTCCGACATGCTGGCGTCAGTGTCAGTCTTTCGGTCTTTAGTCCCCGGCTTCTCAGTCCCAGTCTCCCGGCACACAGACTATATAGTCTGGCATCTATTCCCAGAGCGCACCGGCGAGTATGTGTGTTGCAATTATGCAGACAAGATGTCGACGCGAATTGTTCGCATTCGTCGACATTCGACATTCGAGGTGGCAGTGGCTGCTGCCTCTGTGGTTGTGGCAGCAGTGGCTCCCCAAGCGAATGTGCTTTGTGGCATTCGGTTAACTCAGCTGGGCCCTAGGTGCTAATGGTCAATAAATATGAAATTTTTATTGACTTACGCAACACGAGCTGCAATCTAAAATGCAAACACACATCATCCCGGATCGTCTTAGCTCATCTCTGTGCTCTTCGTTCTCACGTTTTCCGGGCTAACGAGCTCCCAGGAGTGAAATAAAAACGAAAAGTGCAAAATCATACGGAGGATGCGGCTACGTGATGCCATCGCCTTGGATTTCTTATGCTTTTTCCAGCAGGATTTTATTCAGAATTTTTCCTGTATTTTTTTCTGGCCAATTAGGTGGTTTTTCTGGCTAATTGTCATTACTCTTTATCATTTAAGATTATTTCATTGATTGAAATTAGAAACAAAAGATTTGCTTAATTGATTTTGAAATTAATAGCTTATATATAAGTTTACCAATCATTTTCACTTAAATAGAGGGCCACACTGCACTTACCTAAATATTCCAAGGTCACACTATAACTAGCACACTCAACGCTGGCCACACTTTTGCATATAATTCCTATGACTAAGCTAAAATGCAATTTGAAAAATATAAAAATACCACTAAAACACAGATGCTTTGCATTAAGTTTCCCCATTCTCTAAGGGATTTGGTTGCGGGTCTGCCCTCTATATTACTGGCCAATTAGCTGGCCTGTTCTGGCTAATTGTCGCACCCGCTTGTCTACCTCATTTGGTCCATTGTCGCTGTCTGCGGGAAATTAATCATGGGCCCAGATGCACTGCAATTCGGTTCCCCAGAACTCGCCTCCAATCGAGGCGTGACCGGAGTTTGACTTTGTGGATACATTGTGTTACGGCACGGTACAAACTATACGCGTATCTGTATCTCGGCGATGGCCTGTCAGCACTTGGCCAATTGTTCTCGAGGGCTCTCCTGCCACGTCGTCGTCATCGTCGTCGTCGTTGTCGTTTTTGTTGCCGGGATTGGATTTTCCACAGAAACGAGAGAAGAAAACCGCAGATAGAGGCGCGCGCGAGGCCAGATGAAATATGAACTATTTTAACGCCTACTT
Organism: Drosophila punjabiensis; assembly: GCA_008042585.1. NCBI lineage: Eukaryota > Metazoa > Arthropoda > Insecta > Diptera > Drosophilidae > Drosophila > Drosophila punjabiensis. Next base: position 264,041 of record VNJR01012488.1, on the reverse strand, counting down.
AATTTATTTGTTTTTGCGCTCTGGCCGCTGCTGTAGTATAAATTTTAATTAATTTAGCGTTGAAGTGAAAGTGTTAAGTGATTTGCTTGGCTGCCGCCGGCTATACCTTCGAGTACCAGAAGATATATAGCATATAGCATATATCGGGGGGTATTGCCATATAAACTCTATATATAGCGGATATGTATGGGCCATCAAGTGCAGCTGTGGTAGGTAAGGCCGTATTTTAGTATGTTTTGCGCTCGACCTAAATAAATAAAAATATGTTTATAGGCAAAATATTAAAGGCAAACAAAAAGAGCCACCCCAATATCCACATTCCCCACTTCGCTTCGCCTGCCATCCTGCCACACATGTCCCCTGACCAATTCATAAGTTTGCACTTAAAGGACACGGACACGGACAGGGACATGGCCAACCTGTCCCAAGGTTGGACACTCCAAGATGGCTCGCACATAAAAGCATAATAAAATGTATTTACCCCAGGATCAAATTATGAATCTGCTTATGGGCAAAACAAGGACCCAGGGACAGGACAGGCAAAAAGGTGAGCCCAGCTCCTTCCTCGTTTTCTTCCATCGGTTATGAAAGCCGCAGGCTGCCTCACTCCACCTTTTGGGGAAAAAAAGGACAAAACGCATATTTATGAAATGAAGGAAACTATAAAGGACATACACACATCCATACACAGAAAAAAATATAGGAGTAAAAGTAAATATTTAGGTTACACCTTTCTACAAATAATAAATAAATATTATTGGATTAGGTCACATTGTTTTTAAAGTAATTGTCTCACTTTATTTGCACAGAATGGTCACGTAAGATCCTTCCAGATGTGCAAGGCCACACTGTTATTTTATTTTATTTTTATTCACAGGATTTAAACCAAACCCCTTGAATTTTCTCTCTGTGCACAAGGAGAAGGATGGGGCCCGACAATGTGCGGACATCTACGGAGATTTGCTTTTTTGGGCTGTCGACCGACAATGAAAATTTGTGCACATTTCAGCAGAATCGAGGGCCTGAGGTGGTGGCCAGCTCCTTGAAGGTGTGGCCACCGTATATCCCTGCATGTCCCTTTTTGGGATGGCCAAAGTATAGAGTCTATTACCCCGAGTTTATGGCGCACGCAGTTACACCTACGACAGCCCCCCGGGCGATGGCAGCATATGGTCAGAAGTGAGGACGAAATACCTTTCGAGGGCGGCAGTGGCAGCCACCCCCCAACCCAAGCGCCCAAGGGCACAACCACTTTGTTTATGCCAGTCGCAACATTTTACAAAGTTTATTCCGCCTTGGCATCATCAACGGCCATCGGAATCGTCATCATCATCATCACCATCAGTCCTCGCAATTCTCGGGTGACATCTGGCTGCTGGATTTGGATTTGGATCCAGAACGGGATGCCCCAGGGTGTCCAGGAGTTGCTTAAATATGTGCGTCACATACGGCCAGTTGCCTTCTCGGGGGGAATTACCTTTGGTGCAGAAAAACGAGAGGCGAGAATTACCTAGTCCTGAGACCTCGTCGAGTGGCCAATTTTTTAGTCTTTTGGAATCAGCTCACGTACCGTTTTATTAGTCAATCAAAGGATACTTTGGGGGCGCATCTCATTAAAGGTAGGACAACGATGGTGAAAAATAAAAATTAGACTGCAGTCCCTTTGTTCAGTTTATGGCAAAATAATTTAGTTAGTTTAGAACAAACTAACAGGCACTTTACTTGACACTTAACACTTAACCCGCGAAGTAAATAGCACGAAAACTTTTAAAGCGTCCTTATAACCGTTAAAACACCTGGAGAAAATGGTAAGAAAATAATAAGGACTGTTTAATAATATAATTAAAATTAAAGGATCTAAAATCTAGGAAGATGGAAACGCAGTTCTTAATGCCTCGAGTGCTGGCCGAATTATGAAATGTGCCAACTAATAACTTGGTCAAGACAAGTAAACGCTAATTTTTTGAGAGTTCCTAAAATAAGCTAACGAGTTGAAAGGCTACACTGATTAATTCCCAATTTGCGAGCGGCAAATGCATTCAGCGAATCCGAAATGCAAAATGCTAAATGGGAAATGCCTCTTTTGCGATATTATTAAAAAGTCTCGGACAGAACGCGCTGCTGCACTTTGCATTAAAAATTCGCTGTCTAAAAGCTCAACAATTAGCAACAATTTCCGAATGCAAATGCAAAGGCAGAGGCAGAGGCGGAGACGAGAGCGAGTGAAATTAAAGCAACTTAAATATAACTTATTAGATTTGTATACTTTTAATTTGCATTCATAACAGACTGGCGCTATCCTTTGTAAGGATATGCCCCTCTCCCATGCCCGTTCTTGACTTTGGCCAGCAGTTGGGTCCCGGAGTCCTGGGCCCCCAAAAACAAAACCGGTGGGGCGTTGGGGGGGAGGAAACCCTTTTCTTGTTTTTCCTTCAGTGGACATGACGTATTCCTTGGGTCTCCCCCCCCCCCCCTCTCGCCTTGTTTGATTTAAATTTTGCCTTTGCCAGAATAAAAGAAAATTAATTTGTGCATATTTCTTGAGCTGCTGGCAGACGAAATACGAGCGGCTTCAGCTGCTAGCTGGACATTTATTAAAAGCCCGAAAGGAGTTTGCTGCTGCTGCTGGCCCAAAGGGAAATGGAAACCTTTCTCTCTTGGCCAATCGTAGAAATAATAATAATAATAACCGAAAAACCAAACCGAACCGAACTGAGAGGCAAGCGCCACCGAAAGGGACTTTCAAGTGAAAAGAAATTTAATAAAACGAAAACAATTTGGCAAAATGAAAGAATAATAATAAGAAGCCGCCAAGGCGCAGGAAATTTCTCTTGCAGGAGAGATACAGAGAGATTTCTCTGCTAGAGAAATGTGAAACCTAGTGGCAGTTGTTCCCACACTACATATTCATAATTGCATGGACATTAGAGGACTGCATCCCTTGATCCTTGAGCGGAAACGGCGACAACACACGTGCCGCGGACGATGACAAAAATGATATTGATGTACAATCGAACAATGATCGGGTGCGTCTCGGCCATAAATCCATTAGTCCATAAACAGTATTGATATGGAATGAAAACAAAAATAAAATGAAATTATTTATACGATTCGCACGGCGCGACAAGCAGGAAAATTAGTGCCAACCGGAGACAGGAGACAGGAGAGACACGCGCGAATATCGAGGGTAGGAAAATTGCACAGGGGATGGATGGTCGAGTGGGAAAAGCGTTGAAGTTTTCCCTCGATTGGCTCGATGCGCTTCAAATGATTCCAAAGATTCGCATACAACAAAAGCGAAAGGCCATCGAACAACTGTATCGAATTACCAATCAGCCAGGACAATGGAGTCCTGCCAGAGGGTCAAATCCCACACCCGTTCAGCTTCAAAGGGGAGGGAAACTAGTGCAAGTGGTGACATCACCTCTGAACCTGTCGCTGGAAAATATGGAAAGCTCTTTAGTTAATTGCTTATAATAAGTTCTTCAATTCTTAAGTGCAAAAAATTGAAATATTATAAAATAAATCTTTAAAACAATTTAGCAAATCATTTTCGTAGTGTACATCCGCCTTCATATAGAGCCATCAAGAGCGTTATGAATGCTCTTTACTATCACTTACGCCGTCTCCTTCCACAGTCGAACAATTGAATTGAAAGGATCATCAAATGGCAAATTCTGGTTTGAGGAGCCTTTCGGTACAGCATCTTGGCCAAATTGCCGACAATTTGGGTTAACTGTAAAATTTCTGCAGGCCGAAAGAGCAAACAGTAAACAGCAAAACGGCAAACGGCAAACGTGCAAGTTTTGACAAATACAAATGTGAATTGCGGACACTAAACGCGCTGCCCCGCATCCTGATTTTCCAAATAAAAGATGAAGACATCCCCGGGATTGACAGGCCAAGACGACAACGACGACAGGGCATAAGGGGCAGTGCTTGGTCCCATAAAACTCATTCGGCCGTAAAGGATGCGAATGCCTTTTAATAATAAAATGAGCGTAGAGAAACCAGGATCGGGTGGACCGACCAGGAGCAGGACTCGACCCGAGTCGGGCTGCATAAACTAAAACTAAAGCCGCTTGTCTATGCCCAGGCACGTCTTAAATGTTCAAATTATGTAAAATAAAATGTGCGCCAAAAAAAAAGACAAGAAAGGCAGGCCAAAGGATAACGGGCGGACAGGGGGCCAGGACTCAGGACACGCTGACGTCAGCTCTGAGTGACAGGGGCCAAAAAGATGGGGGCGGCGAAGGATTCAACTGAGCACTCGACTATATCCCGGCAAGGTGCAAAAAAGCGAGCCAGGATTGACACTTCTTTGCTCATAAGTATCCAGGAATACACTCAGGATAAATTTTCGGCCTCAGGTAGTAATGAAAATATATGAAAGTATTTAATTTATATATTAAGAATTGCTTGGGAAAATATTTAAATACGAGATGTTCTATCAATTACGTAAGGACTTTTTATTGTTATTTAAAAAATATAAAACAGGAATAATCTGTTATTTGTATTATAGAAATATTATGTATTTTCTTGAATTTATATTGAAAATAATTAATTTCTCAAATATAATATTATTAAACTTTTGGCATTGATAAAATCTAAATACTTTTAAAAATGATGTTCTAGTTACTCTCTAAACACCATTCAAGTCAGAGTTATCTCGTTTTAATGCAATTTTTCGAAGTGCTTTTTGGCTGCTGGCCATTTGCATGCCCCGACACCGCTCACCGTCTCTTTCCCGGGCCCTGCAGATCCTGCGTGTCCTGGCTAATAACCGTGAGTAAGCAAACAGGTGCAGCTCGCCCGCCGGTTGGCTGTGATCAATCTTTCGCTAAGCTTTTGTTTTCGCCGGGCTTTTGTCTACGGACAAAAGTTGGCCCTCGCTCGATGATGGGGGGAATACTTAGAAGTCCCCGGGATTGAGATGTCCTTTGGGTCTAGTGACAGGCAAGCAACGGCGTGTCCTTTTTATTGTGTCCGTCTCGGGGTCCGTTTCACTCTCGTCCTATGATTGATTAGCAATTAATTAGCTACACAAATAACTGTAATTATATGCGAAAGGGAACAGGGCTGATAGGAAGGAGGACCTCTAATGTCAAGGGTCTCTCCGGCGGCGGGAATTACTTGCAAAAGCGTTCCACCTTTTTTTTCGCGGTCTCGAATCTCATTTGCATTTTGTTTTTCGCTATTTTTTATGGCCCAATGAAACGAATTTCGGTGCTCTAACTTTGTCACTTGCGGCTGCCATTGCCATAGCTTTTTATGAAACGAATCCTGGCTAATGACACCCCTGAACAGGGGGGGATGGGATGGAAGAGTCCTGGGCGATGGCAGGAGCATTCGTCACACGCAGCCAAGGAGGCCATAGATATCTAGCTGCGATTGGGTTACTATATTTTACTATATATTTAGTAGCAACCCCTAGCGAGACGCGGATTCAGGAAGCAAGGAAAATAAATTTGAAGATCCTTAAAGCTGGGATTTGTTTCCTTTTTTGTTGTAAGTAAAATATGCCTGAAAAAAAGAAATATATTTAAATATTTTAGATAATACTCTTTAACTTGTATTCTTTAACAAGTCTAAAAGTTTACACTTTTGCCAACAAAAAGGATACCTCCTGAATATTCTCCAACAAAATTTCTTTAGTTTAATTTTCAATGCACATTAAATATATAGAAAATGTTCATAAAAAGACTTTGCCATTGTTTTAGACCTCCTCAATCGTTGTCCTCTTCAGAGGCAATGGGGCCGGGCCAAAAGTTGTGAGCTGTCCCTGCAGTTGACATCCCGACCGGTTCTTCTCTTTTTTTTTTATTCTTTGGCCGGCCAACAATGCATGACTGACCCTGTCAATACTGGCGACCCCGAATCCATTTAGTTGCTCCGACCATATATGAGATATTTAATGCATGCAATATGGATTGTCCCCGAAAAAGGGGAATGGTTGGCGGAGGGCAAAAGTGCGTCCAAAACTCATGTCATTGTTTCGCCGAACTGGAACTGGGAACTGCATTTTTCTACCCCAAAACCCCTCCTTAGCTGCCTGACATTGAGTGCTCCGACAGGCGACGTGTGCAGGACCCTTTGCCTGCGTTCTGCGTTTTGCGTCCTGCGGCCGGCATTCTTTATGGCTGAAAGCTTTTGTCGCTGCCGTGCCACTAAACATGTCGCTTTCGGAAGCCCCTGGCTGTTGGCCAAAATATAACTTAAGTTTCTGGTCAAATGAATTTGGCAAAGGTAGCAGCCAGCTTGGTAAAATTCGAAGCGTCGCCAGCGAGATTCGAATTTATGCAAAAATGCCAGAAGGAAAAATCTCTTGTTTTTCGCCATGGAGAAAGAGCTCACCACAATTGGCTGTTTAAGTGGCCATTGTTAAGAGCAGAGTTTTCTTTTCTGTTTTTATATATTTTTTTCTGTGGTTTCTTTTCTGTTTTTGCTGTGTCACCTGTTTTTGGTTTTGTTTCCCCGAAAAACAAGGAAACTTTTTTTTTTACGATCTTGTCAACATTTTGAGTTGAGTGCATTTTTACGCCTCGCCTCTGGCGGCGCCTTGCGATTCCTGTGGATTCCTGGGAGAGTAAGGGGCCGTAAAATCGAAAAGTAATGCAATAAAATTCGCTTTCATTAAAAGCATTAAAATAGGTTTTTGACATGCCATAAAAATTGTTTCTCCACGTAAGCGAGTGGGAAAACTGCTGCTGCCACACTTTTCCCCCTGGCGAGTGCGAAAGCTTCGCGCGACTTCTAAATGGGAATTTTATTGTTCTGGGAGCTGTGGCTGCCGCATCGCCATTAGCCGCAACACGGCATTCTGCCTCACCTAGACGTTGTCGTAAACCATTCCGCCAGCTCATCTTCAGGGGAATCCCCGTTGGTGATACTGCGAAGAGTATAGCAACCTCTCCAGAGATTGCAGAAACTCCTTTACTGCGTATTTATATATGAGAGAAAAAATATTAAAAGCAATTTATTATTAAAGCGAATTCTGGCCACATTCATCCCAAATGTGATTCATAAATTCTACCAAAAATTTGATGACATATCGAACAAATATATGAGTATTCATAGCAATTAAGTGCAGACTTTATAGGTACACCAATAGGGCTAAACACTACCAACTCTGGTTATTTGTGCACTGGAAACTTAATTTACAAGCTTAAGCTTTTTAAAAAATAGTTTTCTAAAATAAAACTTCATTTAAAATATATTGGAGAATAATTCAATATTTATTTAATATATTCCTTGGCAATATTAATAATATTTATTTGATTTTTTTTTTTTTTTTTTTTTTTGCAAAAATTCAATTAATTTCAAAGGGATTATTTAATTTTTAAGCTTAGTTTCCAGCTTAGTTTCTTGCAGTGTTTGGCCATGTTTTGGCCTGGTCAATTGGCAAATGTTCGTCCGCTAAATGGGGGCGATACAAATCGAATGGGGATTTTATTTCAACGTTATTAACTTCAAATTACGCACACACACAGGACGCGGAGCAGACAAGTCAATGTCCAATCCTTAATTGCAAAGGACAGCGTGTGGCGAAAATATTTTGCTCGCTGGCTGAGGGGTAAATATTTTCATGATGTAATAAATGAAATTAATTTCAATAATTGCAGCAATTCGGCGACTCTGTGAGAGATTCCCTCTGGCCGCTCTTGCTGTTCATTCAGCTTTTATTTAGGCCACTTATTTTATTTTATCTCGGCCATGATTCGCGATGAGGCAGGCGACTGTTCGCGAACGTTTCGCGATGACCATGAAAACTGCTTAATCGGAAGAATGAATATGAATGTTCCAATTGCGATTCCGCCCCCATCCCCTCATCCCCCCGGGCTCAGCATAAATAAACGAGGAGAGAAGCGAATAAATGTGGAAATCCAAATGTTTTCCTTTCCGTTCGTACGTACGTATGTACGTTCTTCTTTTTATTTCGTTCTATTCCAATACTTTTTTTTCCATCTTTTACTTATTTTTGTTGTCTTATTTTTTTTGCAGCAACAGCAGCATTTTTAATATAGCAAAAACACACGCTGTCATATCCAGCCCCGCCTCCCGTCTGACTTTTATGTGGAAATAGCCATAGAGAGCGAGTATATTTTCGCATTTATAATACGGAGCCATATATTTTCATGAACAGTAAATTAAGCAGGACGAAATTGGGATTCCTTTGACAACGCAATCACAGGGGGAAAAATGAGCAGAAATACAACCAGGCAAATCGAAACGATTTCGTAATATTTCGCGGCATATCGGGTTATTTATTTAAGGAAGATATATTAGTTCCAAAAATATTTTGATAAGAAAATATATAGTAATGTTTCTCCCCTACAATACTATTATTAACATTTTTAAATATACATTTATTATTTACTTACTTATTTTTATAAATCAACAAGGCATTTCTCATTTGACAACTGAACTATTAGAAAAATTTTTAGTTTATTTTGTACCTAAAATTCCAAAAGCATTTAATATTAAATTTGCACTTGCTTAATTATGGATATTTTGTGTAAATTTCTTACCGCCGATTTGTGTACTTTGCTTAACTCTATTTGTGAATATTTGGGTGAAGCTCCTGAAATTTCAAGTGAAAAGACTAAGCCAGAGACAGGGAAGGATAATAACTTTCTAGTGGTACGTCCTAGCTATACCATTCGCCACAATTATCCTGGTCCTTTGAAAACCTATGATGGTGAAGAGCGATGTGAGCCGCGATTGATTCGTTTATCGGATCTAAAATCCAGCCAAGTGGATATGCTAATGAACATGTGTGAGGATCAGGACGATGAGCAACTGAAATGTGAGCCTGACGTGGGAGAAACCAGTGAAGGAACATGTACAGACAGCGCAAAAGAAAGCCCTGAAGAAACAGACGAAGAGCTGTGCTGCGCGGAAAGAGAGGAAGATCTCAAGAAATTCGAGTCCCAGATCTTCATCAATTTGTTGCCCCAACAAAAGAGTTCCCTCGCACTGGACAGCATCTGCAGCGAGAATCTACCTACACCTGAGCAATTAATCCGTATGGAGCTGCGTGCCAGGACTCTGTATGAGGTAGCCACTTGCCAAGATCTATATGCACCCAACTGGGACTGTCTCAAGTCTACGGATAAGCTGCGTTTTCATTGGCAGGCTCATTCGGGAGTCAAGCTCCAGGAGACGCCCTTCGACAACTTTCGGTTGTGTTACCTCAGAAATCGCCGGAAGAATGGACCCAAAATGGGAGTTCGTGAAATTAGAACCGAGATGAAACTGCGCTGGTCTAACATGGATCGCAGCGAAAGAATGCCCTTCATTGTGCAGGCTCTACTGTACCAGGTGTCCGTGGGAGCCATCGATCCCAAGAATCAGTGTGCGGTGCGTGAGTTCTTTCAGAAAGTGAAGTAGGAAGAACGACGATCCATTTCCATTTGCATTTCCATTTCGATTTCCATTTCGGTTTTTATACAAACCAGATGTTGGCCATTCTATTTTCGGCCAGAGCCTCGAAATTCGCAGCTCTTTCTCCCTCGATTTGTGCTCTTGAACCAGTTTCGGATCTGCAGAGGAATAATGGATCCCCTGCTTTGGTCCAAGGTCGCCAACTGACATGGCATTGGCACTCGATTAACAATTAACTCGTCAGCAGTCAAGGTCGCGCAGAAAAGTCTCAGGGGGGACGGGGGAAAATCTGGGAAAATCCCCAATCAATTTCCCAGGCGCATACATTAGCCATAAAAATTTGTGTTGTACTCCGCAGAAACGAAACAAATAAAACAAACGAGAGGGAAAAGTTTTTAAAATGTAATTTCACTGGCCAGGAAAATAAATAAAACGGAATTGTGGCAAATCGAAAGTGTGTGAGAGAGAGAGCCAGGGAAATCAAAAGTCCGCATCAGATCGGCGAATCCAGGCATTATGCTAATGGAAATCAAGGATGGGGGCTGGGGAAAAGTCTGCTGTAAAGAAGGGTGGGGGCCTTGGTCCTGGTTTATGGCCGTTGACAACTTTTGGCGAGCCGGGCATAAAACGAAATGAAATGGAAAACTAAACCGTTGGAGGAAAACTCAAATGGCCGACCGATTCGCCACGAACTCTAACTCAAAAGCGGAGCAGTGGCACTGTATCGAAGGAGTCGCAATTTATTGTCCTAGATATTGACTTTTATAGTGGCATCCCGCATCCCTTTTCCGGACTCTCATAATGCGACATTTCGCTGGGAATCTCCTCGAGAATCGGGAAACAATTGGCATTCGTAAAATTTCGCATGCCTGCCACCAACAGTTCAAGTTCGGTTCAAGGGGGTTTTCCCTCAACCCTCAACAACTCTTTCTCCTTTCCTTTTTTTTTTATGTACGACGACTGTTGCAAAGATTTCGTTGTTTTGATATTCGGCAGTTTTATTGCCTCGACCCAAGTTCGCACCTCAATTTGTCTTCGTAAATGTGAAAAATGTGGAAATTAGTTTGGCGGTCCGAGCGGCAGCCTCCCATTTTCGGTTGTTGGGTTTATGGCCAAACATTTCATCAATCACGCGGGGACGTGTCACACCTATCAGGACCGCTGACGCCCGGCTCAGATGCAGATCGTCCTCGTAACAAACGGGGGAAACCCCATCGTAAAAAAAGGAGTGCGATTGCCACGCCCCCCTGTCTCCGGTTTGCTGTGAACTTAATGGCAGCGCCAGGAATCTGTGCCACACTTTCAGGCTCTTAACAGGCGAAGAAGGACATTCGGCATGGTCCTCATTATCAGATGCTAAGGTTAGGTAATTTTTAAAAGAAAAGTAAGGAAATAATTTCAGTTTGAGATTTATTATTTTGAGTGAATAAAAAGTCAAAGAATTTAAATAATTTAAAGATAGAAAATTGCAGAATTTTTTAAACTAATAAAGTCTAACTTAAAGGGAATATCTTGGTTTTACTATTATTACATATCTTATAAAGAAAACTTTTGCAGATTTCATTTTCTTTAATATTATATTCTTTGTCAATAGTTAAACCCACTTCTTTCTTCCACAAAACCCAGGACTCCCATAATAAACCCTGATTTCTAATGCTTTCCTTAGAAGGGCTTCATAAATATAAGTATTACCCATTCCCCTCTGACTCGACTCTTCCATTTTTATGCAAAGTCGCAGGGCAAACAGGGAAACCGATGGACAAACAACATTTGTCGATATCCCAACTGATGGTGATGGCTTTATGGCCGAAGAGAGCGGCGACCCAATCAACCCCAATCTCCATTAACATAACAATAATTATGGCTGCGTCCTGGACTGACCATGTCCTGGAGACATGCGGCAGGCGTCCATAGCTGGCGATTCTGCAGTCATAAGCAGAATCCAGACATCCTGCATCCGGTTGAATTGATTTGGCTTCCACAATGCCACTGAGCACTCGTATTTCCTTTGAGGGTTGACTGACTGACTGTCCAGTTAGTCGCCCCCATGTAAATCGCCAGATTCCACATAATTAACTTCAATTGGAACTGGGGCAGAGTGCCAAGGCGGCTCCTGTTTTCCTTGTTCCCAGGACTTTGCCTCCTGGGATCCTTGTTATTTTCTTAGCTGCAACGAAGCACTCATTAGCCGCCGAGGACATAAATTTCGATCAAAAAGTAAATTGACAGGCGTGCAGATTTAAGAGGCGCTTAGCCAAGTCCTTCGTTGCGCCGGCAAATCCAATTTCCTTCTCGCCAGGACTCGTTGGGATTCGCACGTACGGCTGCAACACTTTCGGCTGCGGGGATTCCGGTTTTAGGATTCAGGATTCCGGATTCAGGACTCGTTACTCGACCGTTTATGTGAGCAGGTCATGTCGCGGTCATAAATACAACAATGCCGCTGATGCCGCCGCCAAAACTTTCGCGAGTGTCGCGAGCGCCATAAATTTCGCCCGCAAAAACTCACGGATTTATGTTTTTCGTGGAGTGCAGGAGAGATAGGACACAGGGCACTCGTCCTCGTTGTCGTCCCAGTCCCGAGGACATCCTCCAGATATAATCCACTTTAAAGTTTCCATTTCGCCGCAGCCTCGAAATGCTTAGCAAGGCTCGGCTCGGTTCGGTTCGGTTTCAGCCGCAGTCATGTGATAGGCGAAGGATATCCGCCAGGATATCTTGGCAGCCACATGCAATGCTCCACTCTGACACGACGACATCTTATCCAATTTGCATTTAACGCATTTCTTTCTTCTCTTCTTTTTTTTTTTGTGTGCTTTTGGGCCAAGCCCTCATCCTCCCGGGGATGTAGACCTCCGCTTTTTTGGCAAATCCCATTTGCAGCGATTTGCATTTAAGGCTGTCCGTGAAATCGAGACGAGCTCACACAAAAATTAATAAAATCCTGCCATTTACCATTTTCATTTTCGCCGGGTCTCCAACCGCAAGTAAAAATGTTCAATAAACGTCCGGCCCCGAAACGAGAAGTCCGTTCACCGCAAACGCCTTGGCACGCGAAGAAAATTAGTGCAAAGAAGTCTTTTATATCCCTAAAATATACTTTTTTAACGCAGTTTGTTCATAAGGAATATAATTTTAGACTTATCACATTGCTTTTGTAAATTTATAATAGTAAATTCAAGTTAAGAAAAGGTTATTGGTCTTTTAATTAATGTTACTCAATTCTTTTTTGTCCATAAAATTAATTTTTGTAAGCGGTTTGTTTATAGGAAATGTAAATTGTATTAATTGTTCAACTTTATTTTAATATTTTAAATAGTTTATAATGATTTTAAATAATCTTAAATGGTTTTGAGGCATTTATTAATAACTTTTCTAGCTAATATATCTTATAGTTGTTTTTCTTTACTTTTTAAAAAATTAATTTCACATAGAACCTCTTTTCATATCCTTAATTTCGTTTTGTGCATTAGTCTAGGCGGACATCCTGGGGTCCGGCAGTCAATTTGGAATTTTTCAACGTTTCAGACACTGCCACCGAATAGCTGGAAATAGGAGCAATAGGGGATATAGGATATGGGCATGTGGAGTATAGGATATGGTAGGATATATATATAGGAGCTGTGCATCGGCAGCTGACTTTGACAGCGCCGCCCGCTGGCCGTTAGTTACTCCTAGTTTGCGGTTCCGCTGCTCCAAAATATTGGCGGCCTGAGATGGCTTCAATTAAAAAACAGAAAAGCGACATGTGGGAAGTGCTCTTAACTTGGATTTTTCGACTAAGAGATATCTAAAAAATTAGAATTTAAATAACAAAAAGAGTTTGGGTCTTGAAATTTTAATAGGTAGATAAAAATGTTCAAATTTGAAAGCTTACAACAAACTATAAACAACTAGAATTATTTTTTACCCAAGTAAAAAAATATTTATCAGAGATGATGACATTATTTTTTAATATTTCGGGAATAATAAAAAAAACCCAACATTTTTGCCCTGTAAAGGTATATTAAATTTAAAGACTTACCCTTTTTTGTACTTTATAATTTTGCTACAGATTTATAACCTCTAAACTTCAATTAACTTTAGAATGTCAACATTATTTTTACACAAAAGTTCTCTTCTTATCATCCCCCTCCTTTTTTTTTACTAACAAAATACCTAGCATTCAAGGCACTTGGCCAAGAAGTTAGATGGGCGTGGCTGCCGCCTTAGATCGCTGCACTGTGCGAAAAAAATACACAGCAAATTGCTTGGGGCAGCTGCAGCCGAGCGGCTACAAGTGCGGGAGGAGGACGTGGACGACGTGTCACTAGTTGGGAGGCGGAGACCTGTCCTGGCCGGGGCCAACTATTAATTAGGTTGTTAATTTTGCATTTGGCGAGCGTCGCTGGCTTTTCCCGTGAAAAGCGCAGCGCTGCGCAGCGGAGCGGAGGCGACGAAATGGAGAACACACGTGGCATGTGGCACGATGATAAATCTCCGCATTTGTGCGACACCATAGGGGAACACATGTAGCAGCTTGGCCGCACTTCCCGTGTAGCCCTCTATTTGCCTTTCCCGTCCTACCGCTTTTTCCTGTATTTTTCCACCCATTTCCCCCGCGGATGCACCTGTCTCAATTAAGCGTGCAAATCGCATGCCTGTCAAAATAAAATGTTTGGCGTGTAAAAATATGTTGGCAGCCAGCGGAGATCTAAGGCGATCATAAAGATGCACGGAACATGGCCAACAACACGATGGGCGGAAAAGGTGGAGCAGGGCTACACAGAAAGGAAAATGTTGTGAAGGAAAATGAGGTGAATTTGAAGGTGTTTTTTTAGGGAAATAATATGTAATAAATTGTTTAAATTGTACTTCTTAAGTAAATCACATTTTTATTCGGAGCTAAAAGCAGAGTTAGATCTACTTTACTTTTTAATTTGCCTAAAATTACATCAAATTAATCACATTTCTTTCCTATATTATTTTTTCTCTGTGTTGTTAATGCAATCAGGAATGGGAATGGTACACACCCAGGAGATGTCGGTGTCAACATCGCTTTGATCGTCCCTCAGGTTGATTATTTGCACAGCATTTGCGAGTTGTTCTCTTGCTTAAAAGAATGCACCTCTAATGAGGTTCATGCGTGATAAAAATATGTGATAATTGAGTGTGGGGATGAGGATATGCAACATTTCGTACAACCTCTAAGAAAATATCAGAATAATGCATGAAAACTTTGCCTAGAAATGTATCCCCCAACTTTGTTTTTCAAAAGAAACTTATTCCCATTAAATCCACAGGGATTTATTTATACTTTTATACTAAAATTGAATTACAAAAAAACTTCAAAAGCAAATAAAAATGTTTCAAATTAAGATAAAAATAAAATCATTAAGAAATCAAAATATAAAAATCAGCATTTCAGTTGTGAGACTTCATTCCATCATCAGCCTTGTCTGCCATTCCCGTTGACAGTGTTTTCTTGGTGAAGTTTTGATGGATTCCGTTTGATCAAATTGAGCAACAGCCTTCAAGAGATGGAGATGGGATGTCGCCTCAATTCAAATTGATTTTTTTTAGCGTCGAAACGGGGCATCAACGCCTCGTTAATTAGAGGATGCCCCGTCGAGTGTCTAGTGCTGAATCTGAATCCGAATCCGAAAGCTAAATAGCCATGACAGTCGGCAGGCAATTGACATTTTGATAAATTCAGAAGGCGGAGGCGGAGGTGGAGATATTGCGGCACTACACATGTTCTGTTCCCGTCTTTAAATCAGATAGAAGCAGTGCAAAACTTAATGATCTGTGCCTAAATGGAGAGAGAGAGAGAGAGCGGGCCGGGAGTCAGATATGACAAGTAAAAAAGAATTTATGGCACTAAACAACATCAACAAAGGCCAGAAACTACATGGAGTTACACACAACCACCCCGTATCGTGTTTCCTCCTACTCTGAAAAATTTTATCGGCCTCAACGACAGCGACAGAGAAATTCGCACAAATCACGCAAAAATGCTGCACACTTAACGTGAGGGTGAAAAAGCCAGGGGGAAAATGGCAGAAGGTTTTTCCTCGATTCCGGGGTGACAAGGGTGAGCCCAGAAAACTGATAAGAACTTGCAGCCTAATGCAGCAGCCACAGTGTCATGGAACTCCTCCTCAAAATGCCACCGAATTTTGCAACAATTTCCGATTTCCACAAAGGACAAAGGACGCACTGGCCAAGTGGCAGCATTTCAATTGCTTTCCGAAATGAAAAAAAAGGGAATGGAAAGGAAAACAGTCGACATTCGAATTGAAAAGTCATAAATTTTGGAGCGGCATTTAGGAGCGGACGGGCACGGAAATGCGCACCATGCGTGACCAATTATTGAAATACGACTTTAATTGAATTTCAATAAAATGTTGAGCATTTTTGCATTTTGCAGCGGAAGGGCAAGAAGGAAGGAGACCAGCACCAGGACCAGCACCAGCACCGGCTCATGTTTATTTATGGCAAATGCAAAACGTTAAAACTGTGGCAATTGTTTTATTCCGCGCTTTGTTACATTATTTGCCGGG
This sequence comes from Drosophila punjabiensis, assembly GCA_008042585.1. Lineage (NCBI taxonomy): Eukaryota > Metazoa > Arthropoda > Insecta > Diptera > Drosophilidae > Drosophila > Drosophila punjabiensis. The sequence goes on along the minus strand of VNJR01012488.1, from coordinate 248,115 downwards.
GCATTTGTAGCGTCACGGATGCGATCCCAGGAATATATACATATTTCTAAACGTGGCATACAGTATGTAGTCCCGGGCGATTTGGGGGCAATTTGTTTAGAATATGGCGGCCATGCCTGTGTATGCGAACCTGATGTCCGCAGATCTGGATCCCACTGATTTATGGCCAGCGGGTTGTGTCAATAGTTCGCGGCTGATTTATGTGCCAGCACAGGGCAAGGTAGCTTCGCTCCAGGAGTTCGGCATGGAAAAAGGAAATTATGAAAATTACTATCGTGGCTCGGTGGAAAATGCCTCACATGGACGCACAGAGCAGTCAACTGAAAAATGTCAAAATGTGGCGCCACCAAGCAGGGCTTTTTTGTAGTGATTACTTCTTATGATCACACTTAAAAAATATACAGCAATCTTTCAGACATTTTAAAACAGAAGAAAATTTCCTTAGATCCGAAATCTATGTGTGCAATATATTTTTATTCCTTTTGTATTACATTTTAGAATGGGGCCTAATTTTTTTTCAACTTTTTGATTAATTTTATTTTCACAATCATTTTTATGGCAGTTATTAAGTATTATTTTTTGTATTCATTGTCATTATTCTATAAAATAAATACTATTGCTTTGTCAGAAAATATTTAAATATCTTAAATCAATTGAAAAAGTGTTGATAAGTATGCAATTATATACTTTACGTTCGAAATTATACCAGAATTTTTTTGTAGCCTATTTTGGGTGTACATTATAATTGATCTTATGTTGTAAACTATTTTTTCGACATATTCTTTATCAAGAAAATATTTCTAGAGATTTTATTTTAATTGCAAATGCGCCTTAAAGTATGCACTTATATTATTTGGTTCAAAATTATATTGATTTTATTTTCTTAAATAAAAAAAAATATACCCCTTTCCGATTCACTCATTATTCAATATGAAAAATCTTTCTGTTTTTCCAGTGCAGAGCAAACTCATTGAACGGATTACAAGCGAATACAGGAATCAATCGGAAGTCGGAGGTGGAGATCCGTTGATTGAAGGTGGAAAGCCGCTGGGCCGTGTTTTTGGGGTGGAATTGTATGGAAAACCTTTGCATTCGGATTGGATTTGGGCAAGGGTTCGTCGTCGTCAACTGTCGGCTGCTCGCTGCTCTCTCCTCGGGTGTCGATTTTCGTGAATGGTAAATGGTATGTGTTGTACGTACTATATTTGACATCGGATCGGATCGGCGCATGACAAAAGTCACATGGCCAGCGGATTAGTTACACCTTCTGAATTCGAATCCGAATCCGAGCACACGTCGTTCGTCGTCGTTTTTTTTTTTGTTCCTGGCTGATGTTGTTGTTTTGCCAGTGGCTGAAATGCGACATTGTTGCTGCCCGGTGAACTGTGAGCTCCGCTGCCGAATCACCGGAATCCTGAATGCATTTTCCGGCCGGCGAGTGCAGAGCGTGCCTTGATTTACTAGCGATTGTGCGGAGATTAGCACTAATGGCTGAGGCCAGTCCCCGGGCAGCTGCTTTAGAAGAAGGGTGGATTGGGTTTGGGATTGGGTTTGGTACTGGTTCTGGGCTTGAAAAACTGAAACCTTTCAGCATAATTGAATTTGGCCATAGCCCCGGGACATTCACCTACTTAAGCCCAAAAAATGGCCCTGATAACTAAGCCAAATATTAGCCAAAGACAAATGCCATGTGTGTCAACAGTTCATCGAGGCGTCAATTACTTTGCATAACATTGGGCGAAGCTCGACCGAGTGGGAGGGAGTCCTGTGCGCGTTAGTTGAGTCGTCCAAAGTCGTCCTCCTCCAGAGACAACAAATGAATTTTAAGTGTGGCCAAAAGAAACGGCCAAGAAACGTGTGCGTGCGACTTAATCTGCTCTTGGCCCGCTTAGCGAACGCATCCAAAATCCTCCTCATCTACTTGTATGTGTGTGTTTTTAGCGAGCACTAGGCCTTCCCAGATATTATCCGCTTATTTATGGCCGTCGTTAACATATCTTAGCCAACTGGAGTTTATCTGGCGGCGGCTGCTGTGTGGTACCATGGGTTTTGCTCCAAGATCCCAGGACCCAGATCCCATATCCCATATCCCCTAGCCTAGATCCCCAGTTAAATGAGCCCTCGGGCTAAGTGAAATTGTTTAGTTTTTGCACGATTCCCACACGAAAGTAAAAGTGGCTTTTGTCTCAAGCTAAGTACGTGACGATTTGTATTATTTTAAGCGAATTAAAAGCCGGCCTCCAAGTAATTTGTGGCCCTGCCAGATGAGTCAGACACTACCCCGTTCTGTAATAGAGTTCGCCAGGATAAATGCCAGGGCATTAGGCCAGGCCCAGGGATATTTAGAAACCCATTTTCACATAGGACATACACAGTCTCATACACACACAAAAGCCATAGGCAATCTGCCGATCTGAATGCCATCGTCCCGGTCCGGCCCGGAAAGATAATGATTAATTGTCAATTTAGGTGGGACAACAGCCTGGCCCATTCGGTATCCGGAATGGCCAATAAACGGTTCGCCCGGCAGTTACCTTAAAAGCATGCAACAACTCCCGGCATCCTGACATCCTGCCATCGTCCCGACTGGATCCCTCCCCACTCTCTCTCTCTCTCACACTCACTCACAGGATGCCCGGGTCTTCACATGTCCATCAACATGAAGATGCGGTTGCCGGAGTGGAGTGGAGTGGAGAGTTCCCACTCGGGCCGACGACTGACGACTGGCCTGACATGTGGAAATAAATGTACTAGAAAATTACCAACTTATGTAATCTTGGTTAGCATCATTTATCAAGCGGACGTTTTGCAATTTTTCTTACTTCTGCGGCCAGGACGAGAGCCAGAATCCGACCGGGGCATGTCGAGAAGTCGGACTCAGACACACACAAACACACACACATGTGTGTGCTGGCTCAGGCTCAGTCACAGGAAATTGCCATTTCTCAGTCTCCTCGGAGCAGGAGGCAGCTAAATTTGTCATACTTTTGAAGGAGTGGAACCCCGCCCGGCTAATTGAAAGAAGTAGTCCTTGAAGGTCTTCTGGCTACTTGGAAATCCTCCCACCTGAAACCGGATTCAACAGAATCGTATGTGAGCTTGGAGTCAGTTGTCTCTAAATCTCGGACTCTCGTTTTTGGCTGTAACGAAATCTAAATTTTCTTGTTTATTGAGTTACGACAGCGATCATTCCCGGGTACAGAATAATAGCTCTCATTAAGAGTCGCTCTGCTTTTTTGAGGGTTTGTCTATGGGGTCATAAGATGTTCTACTGATCGGGAATCGGACTGCGGTTTTGAGCCAGCTGAAGAAGCAGCAAAACATCTTCAATCCCAAGGACGACTACAACACGACCTTGAAGACCATGAGCTATGAGCTCAACAAACGCAACCCGAAGCTGTCGCAAAGTTCCGACATCGAGGACTATGTACCACAGATCGTTTTCAATCCCAGGGACGACTACAACTCGACCTTGAAGATCATGAAAACGGAATTTGATCAACGCTGGAACATCCTAAAGCGTTCGCCCAATTCCAACCTTGAGCACTATGAGCAGCGGAGCATCCTTGGTCACGGAAGCTTTGGCACGGTGGTGAGTTCGGGAGCTTGAGGGTTCTCGGTCCTTACCATTTTTAAGGGAACCTAACTATGGCATTAGGATTGCAAACTTATACTAATACTAGTAATTAAAATTAGCTTCTGGTCAAAGAGAAGCACGGAAATAACTACTACGCTGCCAAGATGATGAGCAAGGAGCTGCTAGTGCGGCAGAAGCAGGTTCAACACGTCCTCAACGAGAAGCATGTGCTGAGTTCCGTCCGTTTTCCGTTCCTTATTCACCTGGTGGAGTCGACGAAGGACTTTGACTATCTCTACCTGGTCCTGCCACTCGTCAACGGCGGTGATCTTTTTACCTACCTACGAAAGTAAGTGATCGCCATCCCGAGTATTCCGAGTGTCCTTGCGATGACCTGACCGAGTCTCCCCAAGGGTGCGGAAGTTCAATGAGAGACAGGCCTGCTTTTACGCCGCCCAGGTCTTGCTGGCTTTGGAGTACTTGCACCATATGCACCTCGTGTACCGCGATCTTAAGCCCGAGAACATCTTGCTGGACAACCGGGGCTACATCAAGCTCACGGACTTTGGATTCGCAAAGGTGAGAGTATTCGACAATTGGGCAATTTATTAAGTTAACTTCCTTATGTAATTTCTAATTAAAGCGCGTGGCTGGTCGGACCGCAACTTTTTGCGGAACCCCTGAATACTTGGCGCCAGAGATCATACAGCTGCGGCCGTATACCAAGTCGGTGGACTGGTGGGCCTTTGGCATCCTCATCTATGAGTTCGTAGCAGGGAGGCCGCCTTTCGCCACCTTCAAAAACGATGTTCTCATGATGTACAGCAGTATATGCAACCAAGACTACAAGTTTCCCCTATACTTCACCGCCATCTTGAGGAACCTTGTGGAGAGCCTCTTGCAGGTGGATACCTCGAAGCGGTTTGTATGGAGATCGGGCTGGGTTACGGGCGCTGCTAGTTGCTTATGTCATCCGCTTCTTAGCTTAGGAAACTCTACCGAGGGAGCCATCGATGTGAAGAATCATCCTTGGTTCCAGAGCGTCGAATGGTATGCCATGCTCAATCAGGAGGTTACAGTGCCATATGTGCCCATGGTCGAGGGTTCCGAGGACCTCTCCAACTTCCGGAACTTCCAGAGTCATGAGCGGATAAAGTCGAAAAGTAATCGGTATGCCGAGCTGTTTTCTAAGTTTTAATTTCTGAGCGGTTAAAGTCGTCCTTATCGATGATTTATTTAGAATGTATTTTTTACAATTTATTGTACGATGTAAATTAAAATTATGCTGAGTCCAGAATAACTGTATGAGAACTTTTGCGCTTTATGTCAGTTATAAACTGACTGCGTTTAGAGCTTTAGAAATTCAAAATTTGCTGTACACAAAATTTAAGTAATAATGGGTAAACACACGGAAGAATCGCAAATGTACTTCAGTCCCAAGCTTGACTACATCGACATTCTCGACAAGCTGCGCGACGAGTTTGAACAGAGGTTCTCGACTAACATTCCTTCGCCATCCGATGGATTGGATAGGTACTATATTAGGTCCCTCTTGGGCAGCGGCTCCTTCGGCAAGGTGTATCTTGTGGTGGACAAAGGCACCGGCGCCTACTACGCCTCCAAGGAGATGAACAAGGATCAGATCATAAAATCCAAGCAGGTGGCCCACGTTATGAGCGAAAAGACTGTTCTGCGCTCAATAAGGTTCCCCAACGTGGTGCACCTGGTGGCCTCCCACAAGGACTTTGACAATGTCTACCTTATCCTTCCCTTGATGGGCGGTGGCGAGCTTTTCACCTACCATCGAAAGTGAGAAGCATAAGTAACCCACCTTATTAATTAATTCTGTAAGGTTTGTACTTATGAGGCTTTTTGGCTTGACTTCTTTACCAAGAAGTGGAAAGGCAGATTAAAGCTGCTTCTGAGCCTCTAGTGCCTTTGGGTAGTGTGAATCTCACAGAAGAGCACTTTCTACTAGGGTTTTTTTTATTAATTACCTTTTATTATCAGCCTTAAGTCTGAAAATTTCTACACGTTTCTTTTTAGGGTTCGCAAGTTCAGTGAAAAGGACGCTAAATTCTACGCCGCCCAGGTCTTCTTGGCTCTAGAGTACATGCATTTTTGCAAATTGCTCTACCGAGATCTCAAGCCAGAGAACATAATGATTGATAAGAACGGTTATCTTAAGGTTACTGACTTTGGATTTGCCAAGGTACTTTCTTGAATATATTTTGAAAGCGAAGAGTTATATGAGAAATCTTTTTAATCCCTCAGAAGGTGGATACCCGTACGATGACATTGTGTGGAACTCCGGAGTATCTGCCGCCGGAGATCATTAAGTCGAAGCCCTATGGATCCAGCGTCGACTGGTGGGCCTTCGGCATTCTAGTCTACGAGTTCGTCGCCGGAAGCACCCCCTTTTACCCCTATAGCAAAGATGTGATGAGCATGTACAACAAGATCTGCGAGGCCGAATACAAAATGCCCAGTAACTTCAGTCCGGCTTTGCGTCATCTAATTGATCATCTCCTCCAGGTGGATCTCTCTAGACGGTGAGAACATTCGTGTTATTTTCCAGTGGCCTTAATATTCTTCGAGCTCTCATATATCTCTCCTTCAGCTACGGAAACCTGAGCAACGGCACGGGGGACATTAAGGAGCACCAGTGGTTCAAGGAGGTGCACTGGATAGCGATTCTCAACCAGACGCAGACCGCGCCATATGTGCCCAACATTAAAAACTCGGAGGACCTATCCAACTTTGACAAGGTCGCCGATAAGACGCGCACGAAGTCCAAGGTGATGCGTCACGAGGAGGTCTTTGCGGATTTCTAATTGCCAGTGAGTTATGTCTTTAAAAAATAACTATATTACTTAACATAACAAAGGAAATATCTCGACTTTGGTGAACGCATTAGAAACTTGCTTAGGCCTTGAGTCAGTTGTCTCTGAATCTCTGATTCCCTTACGGATGTAATGAAATTTCAAATTCCCTGTACATTGAGTGTCGTCAGCGATCATTTTTGGATCCATAGACTCATAGTTCCCATTCAGGTTCGCCTGCCTTTGGGAGGTGTTAGCATTGGCGCCGTAAGATGCACGTTTGGCCGGTGATCGGACTGATGTTATGAACCAGCATAGTACCAAGCAGATCACCTTCAACCCCAAGGAGGACTATGCCATGACCCTGGAACACATGAGACGCGAATTTGACGAGCGCTGGAGGGATCAGAAGCAGTCGCCTCCCTGCAACCTCCAGAACTATGTGCAGCGGGCTACCCTCGGCAATGGCAGCTTCGGCACTGTGGTGAGTTTGAGGGATTCTGGCATCTCGGGTTCTTTTATATTCGACGATTGTGGTAACAGTAGTTTGTTTGTTCAAATCTTCTTAAAATTTTAGCTACTGGTCAAGGAAAAGGTCGGGGAGAACTACTATGCCGCCAAGATGATGAGCAAGGAGGATCTGGTGCGGCTTAAGCAGGTTACTCATGTTCACAATGAGAAACATGTGCTGAGTGCCGCACGATTCCCCTTCCTCATCCACTTGGTGGACTCGTCGAAGGACTTTGACTATCTCTACCTGATCCTGCCGCTCGTCAACGGCGGTGAGCTTTTCAGCTACCTTAGAAGGTAAGTACTCAGTGTATCCTTACGAAGTCCTGACTTGTGTCTCCCCAAGGGTGCGGAAGTTCAATGAGAAACAGGCGTGCTTCTACGCCGCCCAGGTGGTGCTGGGATTGGAGTACATGCACAAAATGCACCTAATGTACCGCGACCTTAAGCCCGAGAACATAATGATAGACGCGCGAGGCTACATCAAGATCACGGACTTTGGATTCACGAAGGTAATATGTAATTTGCGCAAAGTACGATTAAGACTAAATTAGTTTCCTATTAATAATTAATTTAATGATTAATTTAATATTATTTATTTTTGAATTAAAGCGCTGCGAGGGTCGGACCTCGACATTGTGCGGAACCCCGGAATACTTGGCGCCAGAGATCATACAGCTGCGACCGTACACCAAGTCGGTGGACTGGTGGGCCTTTGGCATCCTCATCTATGAGTTCGTAGCAGGAAGGTCGCCTTTCGCCCCGTTCAACAACGATGTACTCGTGATGTACAACAGAATATGTGCCTGCGACTACGTGATGGCCAGCTTTTTCACCAGCCAACTGAAGCACCTTGTGGGGAGCCTCTTGCAGGTGGATACCTCGAAGCGGTTAGTATGGAGATAGGGCTAAGTTACGGGCGCTGCTAGTTTCTCATGTCATCCGCTTTTTAGTTTAGGACACTCTACCGAAGGCTCCAGCGATGTGAAGAATCATCCCTGGTTTCAGAGCGTCGATTGGTATGCCATACTCAATCAGGAAGCTCCGGCGCCGTATAAACCACAAGTAACCGGCGAAGAGGACCTCTCCAACTTTGAAATTTGCACGGCTAAGAAGCGTGTTACTTCTCCAATAAACCGGCATCCCGAGCTGTTTGAGAACTTTTAAATATTTGTCAGTGACAACAGTCGTCCTCAATTATGTCAAAATAATAATGTATTTCTGTTTTTATTACATTGTTTGTTTTCGTGAAAGCAAAGGGACTTGGAGCATTTTTTAATGAATTTTAATGCTAGTTATCAGAATTCACAGATATGTATCTGATGTAACTCGTCTTCTTTATTTGGTTATAAAAATGACGGCTACATATAAGAGGTACAGTCGCCTTATTATACTATATTAAGAGTTATTGGATGATACAACTCAACTGTATTCGGAGAGCAAAAAGAGTAAGCTCTTTCAGAGAGAAAGCGCAGGCTATGGCACACACATATGAAAAAGACTTTTTTGAGAGAATGAGAACTCTCAAACAAAGCGAGAGCTTTAAAACGTTGTTGCAGTCAATCGACATTTTTCGATCTGTAAAAATAGGAATAGAAGTGTAATTATAAATCGAATTTTTAATTACATGTATAACACTAACATAGAGATCTGGCAGCCTTTGGAATTTGTATAATTTCTCAACTGACAGACTTTCTATCTTTTCATTTTAACTGATCCACAAATGAGAAATTCGAAATTTATTGTATAATTTTAATAATTTTATTAGTAGCCATTGAGCCTAAGAGCCCTAGAGAGTCGAGATGGGTATAGAATCGGAACAGCCGCAGATGCACTTCAGTCCGAAGGTGGACTACATTTTAATTCTGGACAAGTTGCGCGAGGAATTTAACAAGAAGTTCTCAACAAACACGCCCTCGCCCTCCAACGGTTTGGATGACTACGATATTAAGGCCACTCTGGGAGCTGGCTCCTTCGGCAAGGTGCAGCTTGTGAGGGAGAAGGAATCGGGGGTCTACTACGCCTCCAAGCAGCTAAGCAAGGACCAGCTTGTGAAGACCAAGCAGGTGGGCCATGTGATGAGCGAGAAGAATGTGCTGCGCTCAATGATGTTTCCCAACACAGTGCACCTGGTGGCCTCCCACAAGGACTACGACAGTTTGTACTTGGTCCTTCCTCTTATTGGGGGAGGCGAGCTCTTCACCTACCATCGAAAGTGAGTAAACCCAAAAAGTGTACTCTGTGCGGAGTCTGTAGTGCTATGCAAGGGTATCGCTCTTAAAAGTAGGACCTAATAAAGGTTCTGTTTCTATTTCATTTTTTAGAGTACGCAAGTTCACTGAGAAGCAGGCTCGATTTTACGCCGCCCAGGTGTTCTTGGCTCTGGAATACCTGCATCATTGCAGCCTGCTCTACAGGGATCTCAAGCCGGAGAACATAATGCTTGACAAGAACGGCTACCTTAAGGTGACCGACTTTGGATTTGCTAAGGTACTTTCTTGAATATATTTAAAACTAAGCGTTATTTATGAAGCTTCCTTAACCCCACAGAAGGTGGAGACCCGTACGATGACATTGTGCGGAACTCCGGAATATCTGCCGCCGGAGATCATTCAGTCGAAGCCATATGGAACCAGCGTCGACTGGTGGGCCTTCGGCGTGCTGGTATACGAGTTTGTGGCAGGACACTCGCCGTTTTCCGCCCATAATCGCGATGTGATGAGCATGTACAACAAGATCTGCGAGGCCGACTACAAAATGCCCAGCTACTTTAGTGGGGCTTTGCGTCATCTAATAGATCATCTCCTCCAGGTGGATCTCTCTAAGCGGTGAGAACATTGGTATTATTATCCAGTAGTGGATATATACTTCGAGCCCTCTTACATCCCTTTCAGCTACGGGAACCTGATCAATGGCAATCGGGACATTAAAGAGCACGACTGGTTCAAGGAGGTGGAGTGGATACCGATCCTCAACCAGACTGTAAATGCGCCTTACGTGCCTAACATCAGCAATCCAGAGGACATATCTAACTTTGACAAGATCTCCGAGAAGCCGCGACCGAAGGCCAAGACAATGCGTCATGAGGAGGCCTTCGCGGATTTCTAGCTTTGACTTGTGACCTGCGACCCCATTTTTTTTAGAAGTATTGATAGACCCAGTTACTGTCTTGTGATTTTTGTTTTGTTTTTTCCTTAAAAAGCTATATGCTCGATTCGTCTCGACTAGATCCACATTATACTCCATCGTACGACAGCTGCTATTCACATGTGTGGTGTCAACGGCTCTGTGTTTTCCTGGGGGGAGAGACTCTTCTGGGAAAACAGCTGGCGCCGCTGACTTTGTGATTTCCCACACTTGTTGCGCTATTTTCCCCAAAAATTTTCAATTCGACAAAACTTGACTTGTAATTAGACTCGAGGCAGTGCCATAAATCTTGTACGTTTGTCGCTGATGCAACTGGATGGATTTATGGCCACTTTGTTTATTTATCTTTCGGGGGAGTGGGTGTAGCTTTCATTTTCTCCGTTCTCCATTCTCCGAAAGAGTTCGCTTCGCTTAGCATTGCCTTCATCTCTCGAAACTTTTGCACGAAATTATGTTAAACAATATTTAAACGAGACGGCATGGGGGCCCATAAATCTTTTATACCTTTTTCTGCTCTTCTGCATATCGGGCCACATTGATTTATATGCAAAGACTTAATAAAAATAGAGCAACGGCCAGACGACAGAAAAAAACTAGACGCCAGTCCTGTCCTGCTGGTCCAAGGTCCAAGTCGGAGAATACCTTTCCCGGGCACTCCGGTCCCTGGTCCTTTGTCCAGTGGCTAACAAAACAAACGGGCAGGAACTCAGCTGGGCAGCGGAGGTTGAGGAGATGTGGGGCAAAAAGTTATGATTATCATAATTTTTGTTACGTGAGTTTTCATGTGGAAAAGATGAAACATCATCGTCTCCGTCGCAGTCTGCCCCCGATGTCTGCTTCCTTGGCCTCGCCTTCCCTTTGGGGTGGAAGTCGTCATCGCTGTAATCATGGCACGCATTTACTCCTGTTTTTACCTCTGCTTTTTGGCGCCCGCCAGGCCGGCGCCACTTTCAGCTCCAGACCTCGAGAGAGTCTAAGGACACCCCACCCCTGCTGTGTGCGAACTCCAGACACATTTTCTCCGTGTTGTGTGTTTTGCTTTTCGCAATGCGTTTTCGGTGGTTTTCGCTTCGCAGGAAACAAGGGGCTCGCACTTCCTGGCCAGACTGCGAGATAGAGATATTCTCGGAGGCAAGACATCGTGCATTCTAATGAGAGTTTTAATTGCAGCCCATTGACCACTTGAAGAGTCCTGTCAGCTTTCGTTCCGGCGCAGTTCGCCAGGGACACGTGGCGGATGCGCCTTACGCTTGAGTGGCCTGAGAATCGATGAATCCGATTCTGAATCACAGAGCCCAAACCTGAATGGGAGTACAACTACCCCTTCCCGGGAACTTAACCCAATGACAAATTTGCCGAGCGGCGAAGGAAATTAGCGATGCCCTCCGTCAGATACATTTCACATTACGGACGGACAATTGAATGCCTTGCTCCGGGGGTTGGCCTGTCCCGTGCTCATCTGTAAGCGAATTAATTGCTGTTTTGATTGCGCTGGGAAAACGTTTTCCGTCTGTGTAGTGTTCGTCGTTTGGTTTTTGTGAAAATGAATTGTGCACGTTTATTGCATGGATCGGTGAAAATTCGTTACGTTAACTTATAGACTAAGTCGGCGGATTTTTGAAGCAGCCTACGATTGCTCCAGCTCTATTTCGACGGAGACGCCCGACGACGGCAGGTCCTCCTTGAACTCGGGAGTGTAGATCTTGCCAGAGGCCAGGACAAACTGCTCCTCACAGTCTACAATGAAGTAAGCAAATGGCCGGTTAACCTCAAAGCGTTCTACTCCGGGTTGCTCTGGCTCGGGCTCTGGCACTGGCAGCACCGAGGATTCCGCATCCTCTGCCGTCGAAGGAGACCGCGCCTGCATGTTGGCAGCAGACAAGGAGTTGGCACTGCTGCCTCCTTCGTCCACACGCACATTCACAAACTGCACAATCTCGTCCACATGGACATCGGGGTCCTCGGACAGCAGACCCAGCTGGGCCTCGGTTCGCGAGAAGACCTTGTTCAGACCCATCTGCTTGAGCATAGCCTCGGAGCGTGACGTCTCCTCAACCTGGAACTTGGGCAGTGACACATGCAGCTCCTTCTCCTGGAACAGCTTGTGGGCCTGCAGGAAATCACTGGTCTGCAGCTGGCCAATCACCTCGCTCAGTCCCTCGGTCTCATCGGGCAGCACAATGCACAGGGAGTAGCGGGATGTTTCATAGGGCAGACTCAGCACCTTGGCCTTAAGCTGTGGCAGCTCGGCCACCTGGAATTTGCCGCGGGCATGCATCATCGGAGCCTTCATGGCATCCTCGTTGGTCATGAAGAAGAACTCATCGCTGCCGTCCCTCAACTGGTAGAAGGGCTTTGCCCAGCTGCCGCGGTAATACAGGCCGTTGAAGAGCAGCATTTTGGACTTGGAGCCCACCGAGCGTCCAGTGATGGAGTTGGCACTCAGAGCCGAGGTAATGTCATCCTTGCGGAACAGACTGCGGGCACCATAGACCTACAGGAAAAACGAAGAAAATTAGTAAAAAATTTAAGAAAATGTATGTTTTTGTAATATTTTGAAGAGATTACATTCCTTTCAAGTATTATTTATAAACTCACCCGACTAACAGCCGATAGATGGGACTCCAAGGCCAGCATTATCTCATCAGCGCCATCCTTGGCCACCGCCTTGACCGCACTCTCCAGCTTCTGGAGGGGCAGACGCACCTTTTCGGGTTCACTGGCGGTCACTGCGGGCGCTGCCATGATCTTGGCCAGCTTCTCCTCCTCCTGCACCGTCTCGTTCTCCTCCAGGTTCTTGATCTGGCTCTCCTCCTGATCGCTGCGCTTGTTCTGCTGCTTCTCCGCTGGATTTTCCTCGGCAGCCATGTCAGGTTTTTCCTGTTTTTCCATCAAACCATTGATTATGATCGTCGTGGCCTCGGGCTGGGATTCTAATTCTAGATTCGACTCGGTGGTCTCCGACTGCTGCTGCTGCTGCTGCTGTTCTCTTTGGAGCTGCTCGGCCTCAGCCTGGGCAACTGGTTTTTCCACATACTGCTTGTCATCGATGTCGCGATCGAACTTGGAGGCTTCTTTGTCGACAATTTCCTGGCCATAGCCATCGGCCAGCGGCACAGCCGGTGTGTCCTCTTCATCCAGGTTGATCCTCTTGAGGGTCTCGAAACCAATCACATCCTTGCTGTTGCTGGGCTCAGTGCTGCCCTCGGTGGATTCCGCACTGCCCTCAGGGAGCTGAAGGGAGGTGTTGGGTTCATTCCAGTCATAATCCTGCCGGTTGATGTCCTTCACATCGACGTAGTAGTGCTGCTGCAGCAAATCCTTGAACTCCTGGCGGGCACTGTAGTTCCGGTAGATGTACAGCCAAGTCTGGAACGAGGGCAGAGCCACAGCGGCATCTCTGTTCTGGTAGCTTCCAAGAATCCGCTTGTAGGTATCCCTCAACTGATCACGATCCTTGGGATAACCAAAGACCTGCTGGAACTCGGAGTAGGTGTCGCCTTCGGAAGCCTCGGCCAGGACGGCTAAAATGGAGACCACTCCCAGGGGAGAGTGCACCTGATTGGCATCAATGTCCTTGTTGAACTTCAGCAGCTGCAAAGCAATCAGCTGCGAGACTCTTCCAGCAAAGGAGGCGGACTCCTCCTTCACCTGCTGACTGCTGGTGGGCAGTCCCTGGCCCAGGCTGACCAGCAGCGTGACGAGAAGTGCACAGAGAACCGATTTCATGGTGACGACGATGTGGTGACGAGCGCGCGAATGGAGCGCGAATGAAGCCCAAGAAAGTTGGCCAAAGACTTTTTATGAAAGCGCCGGGCCAAGAACCGGCGAGAACGAGGCTCCAAACTGGTTGGGAGTACAGCCTGGTTGACTGGAGGGGCATAAGGCGGGGGTTTTATTTGATCAAGAGACTTAAGCGATCGATTGATCGGCGGACAAAGAAAGTCAACGAAAGTGGAAGTGGCGTGGGCCGCTCTCGAGGGCTCCGCAAATGGGTCAAGCAAACAATCAATATGTAAATGTAAATGTGTAAAATGCTACACAAGAAACCACCGGCGAGCAAACAAAAGTTCAAAGTCATTGAAATGTTAGAGAGCCGGACAACAGGTTTCCACTACGTGATTGACATTTGATTTTTTTTCTGTCTGTCTGGTTAATTGCATTTTCTTGTAGTTACCTTTACTGATATTATGAGTCTAGTGTGGCAATCGTTTCCCCGAACCCAGATTTAAGCTGAAAATGGTCTGGAGATTGTGAGGAAACCCCGCCTCTTCCCAGATTTGGCAATCTTCAAAGTGGCTGGAGCTACCTGACCAGGCTTAACCCAGTTTCTGAGCGTTTTAGAGCCTGGCCAAAACACTTCCAACACACTTCGAGGCCACTGAACTTGGCCATCGTAGTTGCTGCCGCTGTCGCTGATTACCAAATATGTTTCGCCGGGCGAAAGCGGCCAGAATCGAGAATATAAAGAGAGGGGGAAGCAAGTACCAAACAGAAGCTGAACACTGAGAAAAAATTATGGGAACTAGCTAAAAAAAATTAGGGGAAATCTATGTTTTATTTTAATGCAATTTATTTTTAATTCCTTTAATTTTTAAACCGAAACAAAATCTATGATAGTGTTGATATAATACTTTTTCCAAAGTGTTAAATCAAACTTTATTTCTCTGCCTTTCATTCAGTCTACATTGATTAAGATGTAGTTATCATTCACAAAACAACTGCCAACAATATATATAAACTATAAATATATATATTATAGTATACAGTAGTCTATAATATTCATCTAATAAATATGTATTTCCCATAAAGCGCGTGGCTGCATTTCCAATTAGCATAAATGAGCAACTTGCCGAGACTCCACCGATGTCTAGTCGCATTTATAATTAACTCAAAGCCACAACTAGTTTTCTCAAGAAACTATTTGTCTATAATTATTAATTGGGTTCCTGCTTCCTCGCGGTGTATCTGGAAGTACCAGGTGTGACGCTTATTCTTGCTAATAAAAAGCGCTAAATTTAAGCGCACAGACCTCAGAAGCTGATTCTTTTCGGAGGCTTGTAAACGAGTTTTTCCGTTTCAGAACGAGTGGCACACAAAAAAAAGGTTGCACAATTGCATAAGTGGCTGAGGTGGCTATATCTATAGTTAAGTCGCCAGTGCAGCGAACTTTCCAGAGAGCCACAAAGAACCAAAGGAGAGGAAAATACTGAGCCGCTCAGCTTATGTAATTTATTCGACAAGTTCCGCATTTGTTCTCCGATACTCTCCAAGGAAGAAAGGTTA
The DNA here is from genome assembly GCA_008042585.1 of Drosophila punjabiensis. Classification (NCBI taxonomy): domain Eukaryota; kingdom Metazoa; phylum Arthropoda; class Insecta; order Diptera; family Drosophilidae; genus Drosophila; species Drosophila punjabiensis. The sequence goes on along the minus strand of VNJR01012488.1, from coordinate 232,773 downwards.
CTGAACTGTCTGATTAATCGACGGAGGTGGTGGTAAAAGCCAGTTTAATTAGCATCGAACGGTTTTTGGCCGAGATTTATATAGCTTATATATGTTCCACTTTAAGCGGTTTTGATTAAGTTTATTTTTAAAACACAGTCAATCAATGATTGTTAAAAATGTTTCCTTTGTTTAAGAAAAAGGCAAGACTGCTTACTAAAGTTAAGTTAAATTTCCTTTTATTTCGTATTCATTAATAAATTTTAAATTAGTCGAAAGATACAAGTTCGAAGATATACAATATTTTTTAGGAGGAATTTTATGCTTTAATCTAAATATTAAAGAGAATAAAATAATGTTTCTTTTAACTTTTTTAAATAAATTTTTTAATAATGATAATTACTCTAGAGTATTTCAAAAGCGACTCTTTGCTTAACATCTAAGAACCTTTTGGTTTGTCACCTTGGGTCTGTGCATTTTATTTTGAAACAAATACAAGTTGTATTTCGTATTTTTGTTCAGCTTTTTTGTCCATAAATTTCAATGCCCAAAACCATAAATTAGTGCCTGGCCAAGTGGTGAGTGGCTGAGAGTGGTTCTACTTCGACTTGGTCTTGGATTTGGACTCCAGAAAAGGGTCGAGTCGGGTTAGGTGAATTAGAAGTTATTATGGCAAAACGGGAAACTAGCAAATGTCGCATAAATTAGAGGAGGAATCTCCGGCAGGACACCTTCCCCGAACTTCTGGCGGCCGGGGGATAGTTGTAAGACGAGGCTCAAACAACACCGCGGGGAGACATTAAGGACCAAACAAGAAGAATCCTGCCAGTGGACAGTAGTTTTGGGCTACAAAATTACTCTTTATAGACGGCGTGACTAATTGTTTGATTTATGCAAATGTGTCCTGAAAAACTTGTTTTCCTTATGCTTTCAACTTTCTGGCAATTAGTTGGGAGCAAGAAAACTCTTTAAGAAAGTGCCAGTATCCTGAGCTTTAAGATTTGCGGAATCCTTTCTGGAATCTCTCTATTTGTCAGGAGGTGAGCTGTCATCCGTCAGCTGTCACGGAGCACGCAATACATCATAAGTCAAAAGGTGAGCCCTCGGCTCAATCGCCTTTTTGCCCCGGGGCCACGGCAACTTGCAAAATAATTAAACTTCTGTTTATTCTCTCTCTTTCTCTGGCATAGAGAACTTCTTAATTATGTTTGATAAACTAACACAGGACTCCTGCTCAGCCTCCCAGCGCCCCTGGTGCTCACACATGTCACGTTGACATTTGGCACTCGACAGGACTCGAGGTGATGAATCTTCCCCAGCGCCTTCAGCGACCATGTGTGTGACATAATTACAGAACAAAAGACTCAGGGGAGCGGAGCTAGAAAAGGTGGGCAGGACACTGAGAGAAAGGAACAGGTTAAATAAATGAAATGTTCATTATGTTGAGAGGGAATTTATGACACTTGAAAAGGGGATATATTGTAATAAAATTTATTATAAGAAAATTAAACTAAAATATGAACCTTTATCAGCTTTCATTATTTGTTTCATTTTCTTTAAAGACTTTCTTTTTTTATTTTAAACATTTTAATGGTAAGAAACCTTTACTAATTTACCTTTAAAGATAGTCTTATATATTTTTTCCCCCAAAATACTTCTCGAAATTCCTGCGCTTCATTTACTCCACTTAATTTGGTAACTTCGCTGGCAAAGTAAACTTTCAAATCGTCCAATTTAGTCACGTTTTAAACTCGAGACTTGAAAATCGCGCCGGCAAGGGGGAAACTTTGAGAGTGTGTGTGGCGGCAGGCAGTCAGTCACCTCTAACAAGTTGTTTGCTCGAAAGGAGCTGGATCCTGGCTGGTGTCCTGGCTGCCGTCGTGGCGGCAATCCCACTCGTAATTGATTTATGACATCAAAGACATATTTTTCGCAATGTTGCGTGGCCTACGTGCGTGACAGCTGGAAAACTGGAGGCAGCAGGTCCCAGGATTCGCTGCTGGCTCTTGGTTCTGGTTCTGGTCCTGATTTTGGTCCTGCTCCTGGTCCCGCCATCTTGTTGATAATTTTGACTTATGGCTGGTGCGGCCGTTGGTCCAGGATTTGTCGCATAACTCTGTCTGTCAAAAGTCAGCCGAAACAGAAGCCCAAGATCTGGCCTCTGCTATCTGGCATCTGTATCTGAATCTGTAGTTAGAGATGGCAAAAATTAGCAGTGTGGCAGATATAGGTTTTGATTGTTAAGCTTAAGATTAAAGGTTTTTTTGTTAATTAAATTTTTTTATATTCACACTTAATTAATATAATTATTTTCTCTAGATATAATCAAGCACAAATCATAGAAAGCCGAAAAATGAGTTGACAAATAGTTGCTACATTTCATATATTAAATTTAAATACTTATTATTTATTGGTAAATTCATTTTCTTCAATTACCAAAGCCTAAAAACTATAGTTTTTAATTTTTCCAAATTCACATTTTGTTACTGAAATATTCACCTCAAATTTGTATATCTTACTGCTCTCTCTGTATCTGTATCTTGACACTTCAACTGGCCATTGGTGCACAAAAGTTTTTCTATTAGGCACAATTATTTCAAGGTATTATTGCTTTTAATTAATTCAATTAAACGCTTCATAAATTTTTACTTTTTGATTTCGTTTGCCTGCGGCCGCCTTCGCCCCGGTTTTCCTTTAATGGAAAAACTTTGCCCACAGAGATTTTCAGCAGCCGAAAAAGGGTTTAATTAACGGCAATCGCTGTGGTGAGGAGGGGTGTTTTCTTCCCGGGTTCCTGGAATTCGCTACTTTGTTCAAGATTTCAACTGTTTATTAAGGGATTCCCGTGGCTCGTCGTAAAATTTGATTTCGCAACTGAGGAAACGCCGCTTATTGAATGTCGAGCGGTCGCGTTTATTTGCATTTTTGTGTGCATGGCTGCAGATTCCGGAGAGGCTATTAGCAGATACTCCAGATACTATTACATTCCCCAGCAAGAAAGCCAAGAGCTATCGCTACGAACTTTGAACTTCAATTAAAAGGTCATCAGCAGTCGACACAGCTGCTGTTCTAAGGGGAAAAAGGAGGGTTTACCTAAACCTAAAACGTTATTGATATGTAAGGAGCATGCTCACACCTTCCTTTCCCCATAGAAAAAAAAAGAGCACACAGGAAAACTCCTCGGCTCTCACCACTCACATGTGATGACTTCCATCATTATCAACACAGACAGCACAGGACTTTTGGGGAAACTTTTCCTGTCTTCCTGTCCTGTCCTGTTTTGTGCTTCCAGCACCCCTGGGGACCAAATAATCGAACTAGCGTAGAACAACAATTTGTTTTAAATGCCAAAAGTGAGGACCGAACAATCGAAGTCCTCCGAACCCCTTAATAATTTATGAAGACCACTCCCCACATGTGGGGTGTTGCTGGCAAAGTTTTCTATCACTGGCTCGTCCGCTCTAATAGAGATTAAATGCATGTCGAAAAGGCAATTAGTTGGAGCTCCTGCTGGACCCAGAACTGTGCAGAGAAAAAAGTTATGTGTTAGAACTAGAAATAGATTAAAAGCGTATATAATAAGGGTTGAAAGTTGTTCTTTTGTTTACTACTAATCAAAGATTTTAATACTATTTCAAATTTGAAATTCATAACATTCTAAAACTTGTATAATTTTAAGCCAGAGCTCCTGAGACAGATAACCTGCATATTACGAGCTTTTAGAACTATCCTTGCGAGCTCGGATTTAAAGTATTATCTTCGACCTAAACAAAGAATATATTTAATAAGCTGAGTTTTCTTCCAGTGCTTTCGAAACACACACCCCTTGGATAGCCTTCAACGTGAAGTCCAACTTTCGACCTTTGGTTGCTCATTGAATCAAAGTGTTGCTCAATTTTTCTTTCGGCCAAGGTGTTGTGCTGTGGATTTCTGGAACCACCTCCTTCCCGTGTGGACTGAATCTTTAGGATAGGGGTTGCAAGCTGCCGGAAGCAATTTAACCGAACCCTTCTCAAAGGGTTTCCTGCTGAAACTCGGAAGCTGCGTCACTGCTAATTAAACTCGCGCTGTCGCCGCTAATGAGCAATGAAAACAACGTGTTGTCCGAAAACTCTTGAGAAAAATGCTCAAAAAAAAAAAAGAGTAAAACTCAAAACTCCATCTGCAGGGGCGGGAATGGGCTGATAAGGGGCAGCCAGAATCTCGTCAGGTTGAATCAGCCATCAAAATAATGAAGGCACGGATTTCTCATTACTTTTAAATATTTTTCCAGCAATTTTTCGGGCACTTTTTCAGGACGGACTTAAGCCATTTAAAAGGATTAGTTCGCTCATGATTTTTTCAAAGGATTCAACAGTCTTAGGGGTGGCTCTCATCGCATTTTCCACCTTTTTTCTGGCTAGTTCTAAGTCAAGGTTTTTTTTTCGCTAAATAAAAGTACGTGAAAAGCTGATTTTTAATTCAATTTTCTGGCTGTTGGGGGAGATAAGCAGGAGTAAGGGTTGGACCTCTAATTGACAGTGACAGTGGCGAAAGAAAAAGGCAGGAAAACGATTTCTCCACCGTCTTTGTCTTTATTGCAAATCCTTTGTTTGCCCAATAAATTCGCACACATTACGATTGTCGTTTTTATGGGCCAAGAAAGTCAAATGTTGTAAGAAAAAACTAAAAAGAATATTCGACTAAAAAACACTCTTTAGTATACATTGCTACCACTTCTCCTTTTGTACTCCTTGGACTCCACCTGATGGCACCACGGGGGAATACTACCCAAGATATCCTAGAGAGTATGGACGATGTAATTCATATTGCGTAGCACTTTGCCATAAAAATTACAATTGACTTTGAACTCGGGCTGGCGACCAGCAGGACATTTCCACATTTTTACATTTTCACATTTACACATTTTGTCAGGCAGCCAACAGGGCAGCGATACATGGAAACTAACTCAGGACTTGGACCCTGATCCCCTCCTGCTGCACTGTGCTGGCCTGCTTCCTTTTATGACACCAAGGTACACGGACGAGACGACAGCGACAGCGACAATGGCAATGACTACGGATATGTCTGGGACTGCACTGGGGAAAAATGAGGCCTTTGAAGAAAGCAGAGGTGAAACACTCTGACAATCCTTAGAAAATTAGACAAGTTTATGTTTTCTAATACAAGATACTCTTAAATGGTTTTTAAGTGCGTGAAATTGTTATATTTTTACCATTTAAAGTAAATATTGTAGAATATTTATATTTAAATAATTATATTCATATAAACTCTAGAACTTGTTTAAATATTTTTGTATGACTTAAAAAGTTCAATTTAATGTTTACCCCCGACTTAAAGGTTTCCTAACTTTTGTGGTATACTTTTGGGCTTACAAATTAATGTAACCCTAAAAGTGAACCTTTTCTTCACCGGAAATTTATTTTTAGCTTATTAAATATTTTCAAAAATATTTTAAAAACTAGTTTTAAAGTCAAATCTTTAGATTTATTTGTTGAGCAGTGTAAGGCAACACTGCAGCTCCGGTTCCAAGGTGGCAGCGGTGGCCGATGTCCTGGCCAAAATGTTATAGCGGAATTATGCGACGCCGCCGTTGCCCCCGGTGCGTTTATGGGCCCCCCTGTCGTGGAACAGAGTTCAGGGGGGACAGGGACACCCATTCCGCAGCCCCTCCCCCTCCCCTGTTCGCTCCAAGAAGCTACTGCGAAAATTATAAATTACGGCGAAAGAAAACTCCTTGGTGGCCGCGAAGAGTTTTCTTTTCCGTGCAGTTGAGCACGAGATGCATGACAAATGGCGGGGCAGCAAGTCGGAAAAACCCTTTAAAGTTTTCCCCCCTCGAAACGCCGCCGCATCAGTTCATTAGTCGAGGACAAAGATTTCGAAGGATTCGAGTCCGCGATTCGGATATGGATCGCCGTGCCAGATTAATTGGCTCGCTGAGCTCCGAAAGTAAATATTTAATTAATCGCCGATTTGTGCACTGAGCTCTCTATAACTCTTCGTTCCTGGCTCTTGGCTAAAACAGAACGCCTTGTGACTAATCGAAGCCATCAATTATGTTGATAGATTGGCCCACGTTCGGCAACCAACATCCGGCGTTCAGCGTTCGGCGTTCGCCGGAAATAGTTGTAGTCCTCGAAAAGTCCTTCAGTTTGTCACAGTTGGCAGCTGGATGCGGCCAGCTTAAGGTACTTGTAATTGAATCCCTTCGGTGAACGAACTGTCCCCGGGGATATATATATGTCCGGTTTATGGGAAGGTCCTGCAACTGCGAAGGAGCCCGCTTATTCATAAGCCGCTCATGCAAAATTGCAAGTGGCTGTTGACAAAAGTTTCAAGTAGCCGCCGCAACCAAATGTAAAAAAAGACATAAAAAAGCTCACAGAGAGAGTCCTGGGGAAGGGACTTCAGCTGGACAGACAGACGTGTGTCTGATCTGAATGCTAGATAAAATTATTACCCTTTTTATTCTCGCCGTCGCTCTTGCTGGGATTTGTCCGAATTCGAATCCGTGTCGGTATTCCTTTCAGGAGCAATGGTCAGGGAGATGGAGCCGTGGTCCCTGTTCAGATCCAAATCCAAATCCAAGTCCGAGTTCGAGTCCGAGTCCGAGTCGCCGTCGCCTGTTTATTTCCTGTCGGACACTTTCCGTTTGTCGTTTGTTGTATAAAAAGTCGCCGCTGTCTCCCTAAACCTCCTGCCTTTTCTTTCATTTCGGCGAGTTTTTAATACCCTTTAGTAACGGTGGAAAGAAGTATATATCCTTTGCAGAAAGCATGTTTACATGGTTCTAGTTAATGAATAAATATTTTAGATTAAGTTCGGAAAGCTATAATAGTATATATACTAAATATTGAAGGACATTCCCTGTAATATAAATTGTCCCCAATGCTTTTTAAATTTCCAAGAGAAAGTATTCGAATTTAGGTTAACTTTATTTCCGTATTCAGTCTACATTTTAAAAGCTTAGTTTTCATTAAAATCCATGTTTCTCAATAAGAAAATTCTCCAAACTAAAGCCTTAGGTAACTTCATAGTCCTTTCACTCCAACTTACCTTCCAAACTTGCTTTTTTCCGCTTCTTTTTTATGGCTCACACAATAAGCATCATCAACAACAACAGCAACTACGGCGGCAGGAGCAGCACTCGACGTCATCAGCAGCACATTGTGTCCATGGGACATGGCCTCCAAAGTCCGCATCGAAACCCGGAATCCCGAGTCCGGCGTCCAGTGTTCAGTGCCAAGGATATGGAATTGAAGTCGGAGATGGAGACGATGGCCGCATGCCGATAATGTGCGGCCATAAGGTAATGAAAATTTTATCTGATTCTGGCAATAGTTGCACCCTTTCTGCTGTGGCCTTTGATTTGATTTCGGATCGAAGGATTGGGTTTTAGAGGATTGGGCGGTTGGGGGGATGTCCCCGAGCGAGAGCAAATGATACAATACTTTGTGGTCAGCATGTGTGGCCGAAAGGTACGAGTATTGGTCGCATTTGATTGAAATTTGAATTGCCACCCCGGCTCCTGCTTCAGCGTACAAAAGGATTGCGAGTCCTGCGAGTGGGCGGATGCATACTTTCGGGGGCAATCGTTGAGTACGTGCTGCGGCGACAATAACAAACGAATCCGTAATCCATACGAAATACGAGCGAGAGCACTATTTCATTTTAGATTTTAATCAATTCCTTTTGATGTGACACGTTTGCGGGCCTGAAGTCTTCTTCCCCTGAAAAAATAAAGGACTCGCATAAAGGATCTGCAACATATGCAGGCAATGCGCGACACTTGCCGCCTAATGAAGGTACAATCCACATACCCTTCGAAGTTTGAACCTATCAATTCAAGGATGGCTTCATTATTTCCATTATTGTTCATAATTCCGCTTTTGATTACACTTTGAGGAAAAGCATTCAATAAAAGAAAACAAACAATAACAGAAACTCCAGCTTATGTTTTTTGCATTTTCTTTTGAGAACTGAAAATTAATTTGCTATAAAAATTTTATTTTTTATTTCTGGAAACATATAATAGTTATAGTTCCTTCTACAAATATAATATTTTTAACGTAATTACAAGTCCACAGATCATAGAAACTTGCTTAAGAAACTCAGCTGATTCTGCTTTTAGTTCGAATAAAAAAAAAGAACACACTCACTAAACAAATGTCACCCAATAACCCAGCAATTATCTGCACCATCATCATCCCCCTTGAACCCCAAATAGATCCCCTAAGAAAGCTCATAAATAACCGAGTAAACAAGCCAATTGAGCTGAAATCGACTCTTTTTCCACTGACTTTTTCCCCCAAAAAATAGAAAGGAGCCACAATAAATTCCGGGCACACACCTGCAGCTTTCTAAGGACAAACGCTGCAATTATCGGAGCAGAAGCATATAGAAGCCGACAAGAGAGCAACAAATCCAATAAACTTCACAATCGAACAGCACATAAATATTAAACGATGATTGAGCTGCAGCCCACGCAGACGTACAAATACAGGGAAAAACCCGGAGGAAAGCTTAGGGAAAAATTACAATTTATTGGACATTTCCGGTCAGTGACAAAAGTGGACAGTGCAAGATTTATGCTCTCAACGATTTGCTGGCTAAGGGATTTATCGAGGGAGTTGTGCCCCCAGTTAATACCTGATCACTTAAGGTTAAGTGGACATGCTTTAAGGACACTTTAAGGACTTTTTCCCCAGAGCGAGAGAGACTCCAACTCAGACTCGAAGGAACAAAGTGCGGACAACTCGATTATTATGCAGGCACCTCAATTGCATTTTGCAGTTACTCAAATTTGCATATCATTCCACTCCGAAAACTAAACTAAAACTAAATAAATGCCAAAACAAACCGAAAACTTTCCCTCGGGCCGCATAGCATAGCTAACTTTATTATGAGATCAGGGGGTGTGGATATACAGGGTCCATGGTATGGGAATATTACGTATCTGTGGCTGTGCCGGCCATCGCTCAGAAAAAGTAAAGCGCTCTGATTCCGGATTCTATGCTGCCGACATGTGTCACTCTGCAGTCCAGCAGGCATAAAGATTTGCAGGGCCAGCATCTCCATCTCCATCTCTAGCTTTCCCCAGTTCTCCGGTTCTCAGCTTCTCCTGTTCCCCAATTCTCCAACTCTCTGAATCCATTTTTCCCCCCTTCGTTTTGGGAGTATGCGAAATTTGCATTTTCTAAAAACTCTGTGGCCAGTGTGAGGTGTAGCTGTGGACCAAAAAAGCTTAGAACTTACACAACAAGAAAAAAATATTAATTATATAATTAAAGCTATTAAAATAGTTCTAATTATTCCACATTAAAATATATCATTAACATAGAAAATTATTCTCCAGGCTTCTTAATAAATATTAAGCTTATTTAATGTTTCGGTTGTTTGTATCTTGATTTTTCTGTTTTTAAAGCACAAATTAGATACCAAATCTCTTTCAATTTAACACCCATTTTCTCTCAGTGCTGCTGTCCTGGACAGTCCGGCTGAAAGTGCCCCGAGTCCGAAGCGGCGCAGAAGAGAAGAGCCTTCCAGGATGGGCCCTGGTCTTCCATCATCGTCGCAGTCGCACTAATTCCTCAGCAGCAATTTATCAACAATAAACAGTTGCAGACATTTTGCTTAGTTTCAGTGAGTGTGTGTGTGTGCGGGTGTGTGTGTCCTGGGTGTGTGTATCTGTGTATGTGTGTGTGTGACGTGTCCTGTCCCAAACAGGGATGCATGAGAAAGTTTGACTCTCGAGTGCTGCGGGCTGGCTTAAAGTGGCCGATGATTTAAGGGCGTGCTGCCCCGAAAAGAGTCCTTGTGAATTATCCTTCTTATTGAAATTCCTCAATTGATATCCGCGAATTTCTTTGTCACTTGGCAACGGCGTGTTTAGCTAATTCCGCAAATTGGCTAAATAATTTGCACATTGTTCGCGCGAAGGCTTCGCACACGTAAAGTGTCAGTAATCCAATAAGCGGCTCCAGCCATTTTCGCGCTTGCATTTGCCATTTAATTTCATTTACGCCTCATTTGCCGCCTGTCACTGGAAGTTGATCCTTCGATATATATTGGAAAGGAATTAAGAGTATGCCTTAGACTTTTACTGGTACAAATTTTTGAAACTTTTTTTGAAGGACTTTAAAAATAACACTAATTTTCAAAGGAAGATCTGAAAGATTCATTGGAATTTAAGTCCCCAAAAATGCTGACATGCTGGTATTTTTGTTATATATTTTACATTTGATTCTTTTTTAAAATATCAAAATATTTAAAAGCGATGTCTTTATTAAATTTTTATCACTAAAGTAGTTTTAAATCTTTCCTAACATCCACTATAATGATATCAAATAGTTTAGAGAATAAATTTTACCTTAAATATTAATATTTTTTTGAAGTTAAGATTGATGTTCTGTAAAGATGATAATATTCTTTCTGATTTTTACTCTTTTTTAACGCATGCATTTTTCCCTTAGTGTAATAGGCATCCTTAGCTCCCTGACATCCAGAACCTTATAATCGAACCTGGTTTTTTCTTGCCGCCTCTCGATTGATTCGATTTGGCATTGTGTCAGAGGTGGAGGAAGGCTGTCACGGAGTGTCTCAGAATGGGATAACTAATGAAATTTCTAATCATTTCGTTAGCTTATGCTAATGAGCATGTGTTGTGCTCGAGTCCCAGGTTTAAGATGCGCCTCATTGCATCACACGACTCACAATGACTGGACAGTTTTTTGGCATTTCCTCAAAAGAAGGCGCCAGTCTGACTTTTGAGTCCTGGATAATGATTCCGGAACACCTTGGGCCTTGGCGCCAGCGGATTGCTTTTAATAAACTTGTCGCACTGTTAACTTTATTAAGATTAATGAGCATGTGCACAGGATCACAGGACGCGGTGGGTGGGTATTGGAAAGTGTTCATGGAGTCTGGCTTTCTTTGGACGACAAACGCCACAATAATAAAAGCACATTTCACTTGCTTTAATGACGTCATTACGTGGCATTTACTTGCACCACCACCCCCCGGTGTAGTATTTACAGCCCAGAAGCCAGATAGCCAGCCACCCACTATGTCTGGCCTTGGATGCAGGCAAAGTCAAGACGTTAATGTGTCCAATAATTTAATTTTAAGTACCTTGCAAAAAGAAATACGGCCACATTTTTACAGACAATTTCCTTTAATGGCCAGCCAAACTGCAGGCACGTCGAACCTGTGGCAGGACCTGTGCTATTCCTGCTGTCGAAGTGGACGAAGGACGTATAGCCAGACAGGCTACTGAGGTTGCCGAGGTAATTGCATGGAAAAAGTCCGGAGTCAAAGTTGGTGCTTTGTAATTGAAAATTTAATATTTATTTCGCAGTTAGTAAATCAAAGTTTCAACGCACTGGATAACACACTGCCATTACGTATTCATCATCCGCCCCGTGGGCCACTGGCGATGGCAACTCATAAAAAAGCCAACGGGAGCCAGGACTTGGAGCACATGTGTGGAGAGTGGCTATAAATCAAGTCAACCTTTGCATGAGTTTCGCTTTCTTTTCGGCGAAAACTCTCCACGGAACTCGGGTGAGTCAGCGGAAAGTAATAAAGTTGAAACTGTAGCTCGAGGGGAGAGAGTCCTGAGGGCCATTATCCTCCAATGTAACATGCTCATACATGGATTAGTGTTCAATAATGCCAGGGCGGTCCTTTTTTCACTTTACTCTTTTCCCTTAACCAGCTGTTGCTGGAAAACCTCTTCCATATGCTGCATTTCAGTGCTAGTTTTGAGGTGTAAACATGCGGACGAGTGGCGGTGAATAAATAAAAAAATATGTAGAGCTCGCTGGTACGAATAATTCACAGAGCCTTTTAGCTGCAAAATCATAAATAACAACATGTAAATAGCTTTTATCTAACAGCTCTCGTCACAGCGGAAGCGGCCAAAAAACCTCACGGAAAAGTCCAACCAAAAAGTTGCATAAAAGCCAAAAAAATAAAGGAAGGAAGGGAAAAGAGTGGAAGCCCCCGGGGGCATAGAGGGGAGCGAGTTCGAGTCCGACACTTCAACTTGCTGCTGCTGCTGCAGCTCGCATCAATTAAACCTAAATTGTTGCAGTTGTTAACACGCAACAAAATTGTCTGCTGCACTGCAGCTAAAAAACTCGCACAAAAAACGATGAAGACCGGCAGGAAAAAGGGAAAAATGTCAACAAAAAAAAAAAATATATCGAACCATCTCACAGATGCATTCTATTGATGATATTAGCAGGAAGATACCCTAGAATGCAATAAAAAAAGTATTCATTTAATAAGCTTTTTATGTCATTAATAAACAAAATATAAAAAAAGTAATTGTAGAAATTATTTTCGCGAGTAAAAATAGTTTAAACTTATACTAAACCTTTACTAGCAAAATCCATCAACCTTTAATGCGAAAGTTTTAATATTTATAATATTTCATTATAGAAACATTTTATTATCATCATTTTAAATCATCATTCAACCCTCCCATTGACATAATTGCTGGGTGCGCTATAAAAAGAACTCTGAAATTGGTAAAACGTCAAGTGTAAAATGGCATAGAACTGCATAAAGCCGCAGCTGGAAAAACGGTGGAAGGGGGTTGGTTGGAAAATTGGGGCTGGGGAGAAAGGGGAATATAAATGGGGAATGGGACGGTTGTTCGAGTGTACTTCTGCAATGGGATTTATTCTATGCTGCCACCCTTTTTTCGCATGCATCTCTCCCCAGGAGTGACCGAGTCCAGAGCAATTACGCCGCTTGAAATATTGACAATTACTTAAATTTATCTTTTCTAAACGCGCCGGATGCACCTTTTTCGGAACCCCTTTCCCCTCTAAGGGGAAACCCGGGGAAAACGTTTGTCAATCAAGCGGCAGACAGGAGGCTTCACGCGTGATATATTTGAAGTGGCCAGCGCCATCCAGACTGCACCATCATACCAAAAGTCTACCGTGTCCCAATGCTCTATTGGAGGTCCATCTCCACCTCTGAGTTCTGAATTCTGAATTCGGAATCCCCATCCGCCACCTGATGCACTCGACTGTGTAATTTTTGCATATTCCAAGCGCCAAAACTCGCGGCGTGGGGCATTTCACGTGGCTGCTCTCACCTGCGGATCGCCACGAATGAATGAGCGGCTGAATGGATGACTGAATGCCTGAATGCTGCATGAGTGTACAGAGAGAATAATAAAGGGATTATATTTTGAGATAATTGCCATAAAAAGTTATTCAATTTTGAGTAAAGGAATTGAATAATATACGATTTTACTTTTAGAAGTTTCTTAAGTTTAATTTTAAATAAAATAACGGCAACCGAACTTCTTGAGCAGCAAGAATAACCGTATTTCCAGGAACTCAACATTATTTTTATAAAGTTTCTAGAACAGAAACACTGTTCTTTTGCTTTAAAATGTTTTACAATGTTTATTTATTAAAATCATATTTAAAATCACAATTTCTTACAGTGTCCTGCGGGAGAATATTGGTGGCTGGGCGCCATTTCATTGCGGTGGCAACGGCGGCTGTGAAATGGCCTGGAAATGATTTAATGCGGAAACTGCGGTCGGGGCCAGAATTTAAAATTTATTCCCGCCCGCCGCCAGGTGAGCGGACCCAAAAAAAAAAAACCGAAAACGCACTGAAAAGCCTCAAAAGAGGAGCCAAAATAAATCACGCATCTGGCAATTGCAACTATTTTGGAGTCCGAGGAGTGCCTTATTTCTGGACATGGCAACTAATTAACTTTAAAGTCATGCCAGCCGAATGTTTAGCCTGGTTATTTTTGGTGATTTTCTGCATTTTGTTGCTGCTGTTGTTGCTGTTTTGTTTTGCAGTGTAATTAATCACTGTCTGCCCGAGAGAGCAGCGTGCTAACAAATTAACACCAGAGGGGCAGGGCGGCTAAAAAGGAGGCCAGGATGCAACAAGACACGGCAACATTGTAGCAGGAACGGGTGAAAGTCTAGACTTCAAAACTCATTTGGCCAGGAAAATGGGCAAAAATGGGAAATTGCAATTGCAAAATGCAATGTTTTGGTTTTTCCCAATTCTTTTTTGGCATTTTCGAAAATGCATTTTTCATTTCATTTTCATCCGAGCCGCGTGTGAGTTACAAAAAGTCATTTGCCGTCGGCCAGCAGCTCATTAGGGGAATCGCACTAAAAACGGACCCCTTCTGACAGTCTATCTATCTATCTATCCAAAAACAGCCACCGAGAATCCAATGGCAGGCAGCCAGCCAAAGAGCCAAATCCTCGGCATCTTGGGGACTACTTAAAATAGACCTCAGGTTGCCTCAGTGCTGGAATATGAGAATATTCTATATATACTTATATATAGCCATCACAGGGGCACTAAGTCCTCTGTCCATTGTCCATTGTCCACGTGAGGAAGCTCACACAGGTTATTCCCTTTGACCATCCCCGCTAATCGTAATCGCAATCCCAGGACCATCAGCCGCATCATCGTTTCCATTGTGTGGGCATTTTTATGAGCGTTTTCAATGCGAAAAGAGCACAATAAAATCAATGAGGTGTGTCTGCGTCTGACTGCTGCTGCTGCTGCTGCACCTCTGCCCCCTCAGCCACTGGTCCATATCCCACATCCCACATCCGCCTCAACCAGGGGCTGGGCAAACAATCGGGCATCTGATGGATACACAGACACAACAGCTAAACAATCAAGCACAGGTTCAGCAGAAGCGGCAAACGTGGGCAGGAGCTGTATCTGGAGATGGCCCAGGAGGAGGTGGAGTTGGAGATGGAGCCACCTACAGTGCAATCAACGACGGGGGCTGAGCCAGGATGAGCCATCTACACCATAGAGGACAGGATCCAACTGGGATACCCTTTAATAGCATGGAGTTTCTTGTTTTTAGAAAAAAAATTTAATAAGAAACATGTATTAGAAAAATAAAATAGTTAAAGAAACTAAAAATAAAAGCTGTTTATAACTCGAATTATTTATGTATTTATTAGTTAGTATTTATCCTTTACAGGATATCAACCAAATCTACCTTTTGCTGACTCTCTCTCACAGTTGTTACCTATTCATAGGTTATTATTATTATCCTTGCACACTCAGCCACACACACTCACTAACACTGAGGCACACTCTTACACACAGCCATGGTCTCTAAGCTTGCGTAACACGTTATCCTCCTGCGCGCTTTGTTGAGCACTTTGCGAGCCGAACAAAGAATGTGCTTTATTGGCACTTTTTGCACAATTGCCGTGCCGCCCCCACTTCTCTTATTTTTCCTCCAATTTTCCCCCCCTTTCCCCTCAGTAGCAGTAAATGAGCGTGGAAAATTAGGGGGGCTGGGAAAGAAAGAAAAAAAGGATATAGGGGAGCTGCTCGATAGGCCAACAAGGTAGACGCAAGTAGAGTTTCCACACAGAACAAAAATGATTAAAGAAATTTATTGAGATAATTGTAATTTATATTTCATATAAGAAGAGTTTTTACATCACAAAAAGTTAAACTTCATTAACTTAATATTTGTTGTGTAAAATATTCTTCAAGATATTATTAATGTTTTAAATAATAAAATATTATTTTAATTTATTCAGTTTATTACTTAGGTTTCTATTTTTTTTCTCTGTACATCTAGAGCTCTGCATCATCGTCTCCTTTGTTGGCAACAGCCGGTTTTGATGTGTGCCACGCCCCTGGCGCCCACTTTTCTTCTCCCAACTTCTCGAATCTCAGGAGCTAAAGCAGGAAGAAGGGACGAAAGCTCGAGCTCCGGCAAAGGATAAACACATTCATGGTGTGCAATCGATTGGCATAATGCGAGGCATTTTATTAAGGTTATCAATCGGCTATGAATATAGGTATATTCCCGAGGTGGCAGAGGTGTGTGTGTCGTCTGTGTGACTTCGTTCGTGTTTGTGCAGAGCAAACAGTGCCAGGATCTGCGGTGTCGGCGACAAAAGGACGACCTTATCGCAAGTGACGCATAAAACGTTACACGTTTTGCCGCCATGAATTATGCGGAAATTATTAGAAAGCATTTAAGCGGAATTATTAATGAGTAGGGAGGATGCCGGCTAAGGTGTCGTGTGCGTGACTCTGTCTAAGGATGCGAGAATATCACAGGATATCACTTGCCTTGGTTGAGTGGGTAGAAAGTCTCTGCTAGGTTTCAGTGTCAGCAAATTTAGTGGGGCATTTAACCAATTAAATTAAAGTGTGTGTGGTGTGTAGGGTGTAGGATGTGGTGTGTGGTGTGTGTGGGTGGTGAGATGGAAGTGCATCCGCTAACAAGGCCAATTCCTGATGTTTTTGTAGTTTACAATGCCAAAATCGACCAGAAATGTTTGCTGTTGGGTTGATGGATCCTTGAAGCGGTTAGGGGTATATAAGCCAGCAGAAAATATTTTATTATACTTTAAAATACATTTATATTTAGTTTTCAAACATTATTATTGGTAGCTTAAATGTAAGCAAAATTTTAATTTGGATTTTCCAGAACTTGTCGGCTCTGGAAGGCCGTCCCTTTGCTTTTTCTAAGAGGCAAGTGAACTTTATAATAAGACACTTAAATTACAAACTTATAATACATCTTAAAACTTTTTAGATGTTCTAAATAATCAATTAAATTTTAATAATATTAAGAACTAGGTATTATATATTCGTTACTCAACCTTTAGCTTCTCCTATTTGTTTTTACCTTTAGTGGAAAGACCGAAAAACAAATTTTCAGTTGGGCAACATGCAGTGAACAGCATTATGCAGTCGAGGGCGAGGACAAGGGGGCGTGGCCAAAAAAGGGGAGCCTGGTGCAATGAAAAATACAATCAAATGCATTCAGCTGGAAAAGCTGCTAGGAAAAATAAATACACACAGCGGTGTGCGAGTGTGTGTGCGGGTGTGCGGCTGTGCGAGTGTGTGGCAGCACACAATTGGATTAAAATTTACACGCTCCGACCAGGCGCAATTATCCTGGAAAATGCATGTGGAAAAAGGCGGTGCGCGATGGGCAGTTACTTTGCGTGACTGCGTTAATGTGCTTAACAATAAAATGCAGCGCATTAATTGATAACGCAGCGCATTCAATACTCCGCTGGGTTCAATCAATTAAATGCCCCGACAGGGTGGCCAACCTGAATTCGGTTAAGCATTCTGGCTAAGCAGAGGAGTCAAGGAAATCGAGGAGTAATGTGGAGCAAGGGGAGAGCCCAGACCATTTTCGTGAGTTTCATAAATTGCAGTCAGCCAGCGACACTTGCCGCGAATTAAAAACACTTTTGCATATCATTTTGGAACGCGGCCAAAACGGCGGCGAGACGCAAAAAGCCGCCCAGAGAAATGCTCATTTAATTTGCCTTAATTTCGCTTTCGTTTTAGCCAAATGCAGCAGCGTCATTATCAATCCCTCAGCCTCAGCCTCGGTCCTCCGTCCTCACCACTCCTCTTCGTGTTTCCAACCAATCGATCCATTAAATAGCCATAAACTCGAATGCCTTCTATTGGAAACATTATAGGAAAAGTCATGTGGAAAAGCTAAAAGGTCGCGGCAAACAACAATTTATGGCATTCATAAACCTGTTACATGCCTCAAGGTAAAATAATAATAAATTTATGCGGAGTCTGGGGTATAAACAACAATTTTCGTCGAGGCCTGCTTGCAATTTTTTGATTGGATTGTAAAATTGCGAAACAAAATTATGGAGCTATGATTAAGCGAAGGTGATATAGCTGGCTGATTTATGGCAGGATCATGATAAAATCAGACGGCATCTGTTATTTGATTAAGGAGAAAACCTGGCTGTAATATTTCAGAGTTGTGGTTTTGTTGTACAACATTTTATATGAGAAATTTGGTATGCTTATTATAAGTAAATTCATGTTCTAGAATTTATTTTAAAGTTGTTGAGGGATGTTTTCTTATTTGTTGAAATTACAGTCTATATTTTAAAGAAGATGGAAGAGAAAATGTTGAAAATTACTGCCTTTGATTTTGTAGGTTTTACATAGAAGATAATTACTATAAATTTTCCACTTCTCCTACTGTGTTTTTTTCCAATTTATTTTCTTATCAATTCAAATTCAATTCCATATAATACCTCTTACCCTTATCCCCTTGTTTAAACCCACCTTGGAGACCCCCAAAGTATGTAATAAAATGAAGAAGAACCACGAAAACTGCCACCGCCGCTTAGCGGTTGATTTTTCGCGGCAAAAAGCAATTGAAAAGCCACATCGCAGAAATACGAGAGCGCTAATAGAGCACAGTGGAAAACGGATAATAATAAATTATAATCATGGCGACATAATGCGAACAAATCTGGCCACGAGCGAGAGTCGTAAAAACTGCTTAAACCGATCAAATTGGCCTCCGATGGCGATTTGTGCCAGCGCCTCTGAAATTTTATTTATTTATTCGCATGCAAACAAATTGATTTGCCCGCCGAAACTAAATCAAAGCCCAGGCAAACATAAAAGTCGAAGGCAAAGGAAAGACTCCCAGGAAAATTCAACTTGCTGCACGCGATAAGTTGCAAAAAAAATAAGAAAAAAGAAAAAAAAGAGTTTTTACATCGTAAACAACAACAAACAGCAACCCTTCGGCAGATTTCGCAAAAAAAAGGGTTGGAGGAGAGGGAAATTGCACGTAGTATTTCAGCATCAGGCAATGGAAAAGCGATGGAAAAGCGGCAACTGTGAGCTGAGAACGGCTTATCCGGGGCAATGAAAATTTATACAAATTCGAAAAAAGTGACAACATTTTGCTTTTATTGGCCATTAAAACGACTTAGCGACTTGGCGGACTCCTCCGCTCCTTTCCGACATATCGAAAGGATATCGCGTGTGATTCGTACCTTGTCCTTGCTCTCCTTTCCTTTCCTGTGTACCACTTTGCATATGTGGAAAATCCTTCCCTCCCCAGTGGGTGGTGGCATTCGTGGCAAAGGGAAATCTGACCAGACATAAGCGCAGTTTACGATGTGAGGAATTGAAGGAATGGCTCTGTGTTGTGCGAAATGGAATTGTGTTTCTCTAGGATAAGATGCAGAAATCAATTTGAGTTTGTGCATAAAAAAAATATTATTCTGATGCAAATGAATAAATTATTAAAAATCACATTATTTTTGATCTTGAGTACTTAAAAGTGTGGAAGTGTTATCCACATTTTCACTTATAAAATATTATATTAACTTAAAGCATAAACTTATACAAAATTATATTTACTTTAAACATTCGGAAATACTTAGAAAATCCTTTAAGATATTTCTTGAAACTCCTTACAGTCCTTAAAGGAACCGAAAGCTAGGCAACATTATGGCCTTGGTAATAAAGCAGGCCGAATGGCCAACGCGCTCTCAACAGCTGCGTTTCATAGGCTCCTTTTCCCCGAGGTCCTGGCTTTTCCCACTGCTTTTCCTCCCCTACCCCTGCCTCGTGTTAATGTTATGTAAGTAATTTACCTCAACTATGGTACAATCTCTCTGTGCGTGTGAGTGGACTTAATTTACTGCCCTTCAGCCCGCTCCTTGGCCTCGGTGCTAAACACATTTACGTGTTATTCAATTTTGCAAACTAAACGTAAAAATATCGTGTTTCACTCCGCACTCCAGCTTCCTTTCCCCTGAAAACAAGCCAGAAAAACAACAACAGGAAATGGGCCTAGGGGAAAATCATGGGGAAATCGTTAAAGGCCAAACACTTTCACTTTCTCTCTGTGAGTGTGTGTGTGTGTGTGTGCGTGTGGAAAAGTAAATATCAGGTTAATGGATTCGACGCCGCAGTTTGAGTTTCACTTTCGTTCTCCGCCTCCGCTTTGCGATTTTCCCTGCTGCTTTTCCTTCTGTTGCAGCATTTTCCACTCAATAAATTTGCTCGGCGGCTGTGGCAACATTTTCCTGCCGATAAGCAATTTTTACCGAATTTCCACGGCACCCAAGCTTGCCTCATTTGTTCCCGCTTTTCCGCTTAACTTCGACAAAGAAAAGCCAGTGGAAAACACCTTCAGCGCTATTTCTGCCATTGTCTTAAACGCCGAAAATTGCTTAATGTTCCAGGAGAAATTGTTCTGAACAAGCAGATGGATTTGGGCATCAATATTAGTTAAGGGACAGGAAAAGCATACTTTAAATAGAAAATTGAAAATGAGAAATGGGAAAAGTTAGCAAGTTATAGAGAAATTTAAATTGAGGGAAATTTTACATTTGTTCGTAGAAAAAAAAAAAAAAAATGCAACGTACAATGAAAGAATTATAAAATACAATTAACTGAAATACATTACAAAGCTCAATTTAAATTCATAAGGAAGAAATTTTAAATTAATAAATTCTATTTTACATTCGCTAATGAAAGAATTAAAAATATATTCTACTTTTGATTAAGAAAAATTTGTTCACAAATAATTATAAGTACTTTTTGATTGGACAATTACGTCCTCTGAATTTTTTCCCAATAAAAATCCATGCAAAAAACCTCTCACAGATTCAAAATCCATTATTTATATATTAAGTACTCCATGAAAATGTTACCCAAGAACGTGATCCTTTTAAATTGTTAGATATTTTTAACCCCTTAAAGCTACCCCCCAAAAAAAATGCCAAGTGCATCCCCCAGAAAATCAAATTAGGAACCCGTTCAATTTTCAAAAAAATGTACAAAATAGGACAGCTAGCGAAAAAAACAAAAAATTACCTTTGCCCAGAAGTGTTAACCCGTTTCTTTTTTTCCTCGCTTTTTGCCCGTGTTTTCCGCTTTTTTGTTGGGAGCGGGAAAAGCAATTAGACGCACTTTTTGATGGACACGCGTTCAATCATTCCGGCCGGCTGTCAAGTCGATGGATGCAGCGACGTGCCGGGCATGGGAATGGGTTTTGGGAGTAAAACTCATTACGGTTCAACCAGGGGGAAAGGTGTTTGCGCGAAATGTGGCCATTTTTCAAGTGTATTTCAAGTATTGGCTCCGGGGCAATAAGCACGTAAATAATGGCCAGAAGCAAGACAGTTCCGAGGAAGCACTTGTCTCCACACAAGGGGCGGCTAATTGTATCAAATGGCTCATCAATAGTTCAAAGGCTCCGGCCATTAATGGCGGAGGAGCAGCTGAGACAGGTCGGGTTGTGTGCTTTTTATTGCGAAAACTTTGTTCGAGTGTCTTCCGTTTGTCATAAAAAAGTTGTAGCTCCTCTCTGACAGCATATGAATCACGGCAATTGGCAGCATTTAATAGCGAAACTTTCCCCATTTCAGATGGATGTAATGTCATCCCGAAGTGTCACTCTATGTGGGGAGCCTGTGGCTGCTCCAACGGCCGCCTGGCGACTGAGTTGCCACAGAAAAATGCTGCCATCATCCGGCGTGTATTTACAGAGAGATTTTACAGTCCGTCAACAGAATCTGTTAGCGGAAAAGCACTTTTCCCCTTACGATATTGGGCCGAAAACAACGTAAGCAAGTTGGCCAAGTTCTGGGGCAAGTTCTTTCTGAATTATAAAGAAGTTATATTAAAACGCCATACATATGTTCCCTTCGAAAACTGTAATTTGGAGCCACTTTTTATTGTCGGACCGTAAATCACTTATTTATTTATGACACAGGCCCATTTAATGTGGTTAACCTTTGGCCCCGTTCGGCTTCAGTTTTCCACTCAATATTAGATATTAGATATTTATGCGGGGCAAAACAACATTAACATTCGCTCGGTAATTGTATGAATCATTTTCGCTCGACGTAAACATTTTCCACACATTTATGAGGCGCAATGTGCAAAATATAATAATAAAAATAATAATAATATGTTTCGTTCGATATTAGCCACAAATGATAAATAACCACATAAATTGCCCCCTTTCCCAATATTTGCCATCCAGCATATAGCATACGTTCTGGCCGGGGCCATTGTATTAATTTGTCATAAAATTATACAACCCGTACAGCTGCGGAGACGGCGGCTCGTAAAAATGTTTTCGTTTTTTGCGCACCCAGAAAAAAAATATAATATAAAAGTGTTATCAATAAGGATTATAAATATTTTTGGCTGCTTCACTTTCATTGGAAACTATGGGGAATGGTACCTGCATATAGGAATAGGATTGATATATGATTAAATGGTTATATTTTTGAATGATTTAAGGACACAACACATTGTCTGCTATAAAATATTTTCTAGTTCCTTATCATTGCGAAATTATTTTAAGAAACTTTTAATGACTTAAATTTCTTAGATTTTCCATTTTTTTAAGGTTAACTGCTGCCAATTCCCCTTAAAATCTGATGGCTTGCCCAATTTTAGAGGCAAACGGATGTTTCTAGGCTACAATGTACGGAGTAACCCATATTGCACTGACAAATCGTTCTTCTCGCATTTGTCAGCAGCTAATTAAAAACGAATTTCCAATGCAGAACTGCAAATAACTTCCACGGCAGCGGATCTGCATGTGAAGCCATAAACCGAGGCTAATTTGGTTGCGGTTTGCCTTCGCCTTTCCTTTGGCTTTTCCCATTTCCATCTCTATTTTTTTATGGCCCCAAAAACACACAACAAAGTTGTGGCGGTAGTAGGGGGGGCGGTGGCTGCATTAGAGATGCGAAATCGTAAAGTCAGCAAGTCAGATGACATTAATCCGCGCATAAAACTCCAACTCGGGCGTTCATTTGCCAACAATGTTGTGTCCTATTACCTTGATTCACTCACTCAGCTGTCAGGCAGCTTGTCAAATTAGTATCAGAATCAGAAACAGAATCAGATGATTTGTCAAATATCAAATATTATTCAATTATTATGAGAGAGGGAGTCAGGAAAACAAACAGAAAAAAATCCAGGGACAATGGCATGCAAATAACTTTTTGTCAGGACAAACGCTCATCGGGGAGCAATTTGTTTTTGTGTTCAACAAAAAATCCAAACACACCTCTATAGAAACCAAAAAAAAAAACCTCCCTCTGGCCTGTTATAAAATTCAAAACGCAAAAAAATAAAGCAGTCTGGGAAGTAGTTGGGAGTGGAGCAAGGTATGAAATGGCAAACTCACTTGTTTATAACTCCAGCAGAGCAAATCTGGCAACCCGAAGGCGGGTTGGTGGTTAGAAAAAATAATCGAAGGAGCCGGGGAGAGATGCTCAGCTTTTGAAATTGGCGCAGCAGCGCAAATAAAGCAATTTGTATTCAAAATATGAAAGCAAAGGAAGCGACAAACTGACACTGAACATCCCCCGCGACCATTCTCCGAACCGCTCCGCAAAAGAATAATTTGTTCTTTAAAGAAAATTCCTGACTGGATCGAGGGAGACTGGCGCCAGTGCAAAAATTGCGTTTGATACGAATTTGGCGATTGAGAGCCAGCGGGGAAATACCAAAAAGCGCAGCCACTAAAACTTGATGGCAGTCACATCAGGCATACGCAGTGTTGGCGGTGCATGGGGAAAAATATTGGAAAACTTTTGGGGTTGCGATTAAATAATTAATTCATTTAATAAAATAATAGTTCACACATTTCAAATAAAAGTTTTTGATAAAATTTATTAGTGTAGATATTGTATAAAATATCTTTTTTAATTTAAGGAAATATATAAGTATTATTTAAGACTTCAATTTGTTATTGTTATAAAAGAGGAAGGATACTTAAATATTTAAAAACTATAATTGCATTTTCGACAATTTTTATTTTTGATAAAATGTAATTCTCCGTTATATCAAAGTTTAGCTTACTTATAAATACCTCAAACTAAAACTTCATTGAAGGTATTACAAGCCCTAACATTTTACCTTCAATACATTTAAATTCACTCCTAATATTCCCCTCAGTGTATCGATATTGTGAGGGGCTGAAAGCTGTTGAAAATTAACATAATTAAGCCAGTTGGCTGTGCTTGTTTTTGTGGCTCATTAGCAGGCAAATTAACGCCGCCATTGTCACAGTCGCCGTGTTCGTGAGCTTGCCGTTCGCTGCTTCGATGTCTTGTGCAGGTGCTGGAAAGTATGCTACAGTGCTCGCCATAAATTAGCGACTGTCTCTGTGCCCCATCCCCCCCTCACAGCGAGTGTGTGTGTGCCTGTGTAATTACCGCACAATTTGCGGTGCATAATATATTTTGGTTGATTTGTGACTCAATTAGAGGTGCACGGGCCCAGGGCTTTGAGGGCGGCTTTTCAACAGGATTTCCACTGCCTGGCGGCTCTCAAGTGGCTTTGTTGGTCAGCCGGCGAACAGGACAATGCATCCTGCACTCGGCACTCAGCACTCGCCTGCACGGCTATGTGTATGTGAGCATCCTGGCTAATTAAAGCGGTTAGCCCAAAATGCCACATAATGAGGCGCACAAGTGCTGCCAAACACCGTTGAACATTGCCAGTCATTTGTCAACAGATGTGAACACAGACAGCTCCCCCTATATCCTTGCCACTATCCTTTCACGGCTCCATGTGTGTGTGTGTGCCTGTGAGAGGCTGTTGAAAGCATCTAATTTACTGTGAAGTGGCTTAAAATTCGGCCTTGACTGGCCACTAAGTGTGGATGTGAGCCAAAGTGCAAATTGTGTGCAGTTTGGGTGAGCAATAGTTAGTCTTTAAGTAACAAGGAAAATTAAATGGAAATTTAACAGAAGAAGTTTGGAAAGTGCACTTAATTATTGGGAAAATTAAAGGGAGAATGGATGTAAAAGCTTTATTATATTTCTTTGTCAAAACATGGACTTTAAAGCTTCGAAAAAGTTCTATAAGCAAACCACACGTTATTCTAATCCCAAATAACCAGAATGATTACACCTTTATGTTTACCCAACAATCCTTGTTATAAAATTCCGCACATTTCTCCTAACATCGAATCGATTGCCAAACCAATTGCAGCCTTACTCAAATACTTCTCCCTCTCCAATAAAATCCTGGCTCCTCCTCTGCGAAAACTTTAAGCCAACTGACAAATGTGTCAAACGACATGTTCACATATGTTTCGCATCGATATTATCGACAGGGCCACGAAAAAAAAGGCAGCCGAACTGAGGCAAACTTTGGCCAAACTTTGCTCCTGCTGCTGCAGTGTCACCTTTTCAATAAACTGGCCAGGACCTAGGCAAAAAAGGGAAGCGGAGCCAGGCGAGGCATTAATCCCACGACCGATGCGAGGATGCGCCGGCAGACAAAACGATTGGGCAACATCTGTCGCCCTCGACCTTTGTCTTTGTCCAGGGATGACGCCCCCAACTATAGTCATGCTTCCCAATCCTTGTCCAGGTCCTGGCGTTGGTCCTGCTTCTGAGGCCAGGCTACTGTTCCCTGCAAAAACAAAAGCTGCAAAATGCCAATGGTCAGCAGAAATGCGCATAACTTTGAAAAGTTCACATGCTGGGCAGACAGGCGCAAGGACACATACCTTCCTGCCTTGCTGCGAAAAGGATTCGTAGGTGGTTGTCCTGGCGGTGGTGGTAGCGGTGGTGGCCATAGATAAACTTCGATGCGCCGTGCTAATATTCGCACATTTGGGACCAGCAAAGGAGCAACTTTTGCAGCAGTTTAGCTACTCTTTCTTAGATCAGGTTAAAGAGATATTGAAAGAGATGCCCTTAAATAGAGTTAAATGTGTTTATAAATAGTAAAAGTTGTAGGAGAATGTTTAAATTTAAAGGATAGAATATTTTATTTAAATATAAATTAATAATATTATGTTTAGATGATGCTTTCAGGCAAAGTACTTCACAGATAGAGCATCAAGGTGAGGCTTAACACCACATTGACTGGCTTATGAATTGGCGACTAAATTGAAGCCAGTCCAGGGCCATCTGCTTATCTCCCCGAAACCACAGAGGGGTTACCTCCGCAATTACCTGCTTACAACAATATTAAAAGCCAGACATGGTCCTTCCGCCACCTTATCCTCGCACCACCCTCAGCTCGCCACACCCAGACTTCCATCTCCTTTCAATTTTCCCTATCTGAGCAGGAGAATTTCTTGGCAAACTTTTTAATGTCGGCCACTAAAACGGCGCATTAAATTATTATCTGCGAGATTATGAAATTTTTAACAGCAGGTAATAATCGTAGAGAATTTGTTAAGCAGACACCGCCAGGCATCCAGGGAGGTTTGGGCCAAATGAAAGACAAACATTGTGCCAAGTCCCCCTCGAAGGAGATGGAAACCCGGATGCTTGGCTGAGCAACTTGAAAGGGCATAAATGAGAAAGAGGGAATGTTGTAACCGTAGCAATTCCCATTCCGAGTCCCCAATTTCCATTCCCATTTCAACTCCTGGCTAACTGAGGTAATTCAAAACTTTCTGCCAAGGCGGCGGCTCACATTAAGTGCCGCCACTCCCACTGGGTTGGGGCTCCTGTGTTTTCCTGGTTTTCCCGGCATGGAAGTGACAGCGAGAAGTATTCACTTCAGACCAGCCAGCAATTAACTCTCTGCGGTGGTGGGAATGCAGAAGGGAAGATGGGTATGGGCTCTAAATTTGGAGACTCTCTACTCTTCCCGAAAAAAAACAGAATGTGCAAGATACATTTGGTGACATTTCCTTTGCGACAATTGGCAAATTGCTTTTGCCTACGTGTGCAATTGTTTTTTGCAACCGAGTTTTTTTTTTTTTGCCCCTCGGCCTCCAATTACACCATTTACCTCCCTGACAGTCTAACCGAATGACATTTCTTATCACGTGTCACTGGGCTAGAGCCTGCGGAATGGACGAGAGTCAAGGATCAGACTAGGGAGTACCTAGCTTACAAAGAATATAATATCCTTGTAATATATATCTCTTAGGTTATATTTTCACAATATTAAAACACCCTTAAATTGTAGGAAACATTTCCTCTATATTACAAAATCGAAAGTTCCCACCTTTCTCTCATATCCTACATACCCCTCCATCTAGTGAATACCCCTTGACCTTTCGCTACAATAAAACGCTGACATGTTGCACAGCACACAGTTGAGTTTCGACCGATTTGGAGTCCTGGTAATTTGCAACAACAGAGAGCGCGGCCTGCAAGGACCCCCAAGTGAAAAGTCCCTCGCCGCAAATGAACGCTTGTCCATCCTGGATTCCGAATCGGAGGAATTCGGGGGGAAAAACAAGAAGAACCCCCTTTTTGGGGGATGCGTATGTGCAACATTGACATGAAGTTAATGGATGTTTTATGACCGACTAACTTCGCCAACGATAAATCGGTTTTCCATGAGCCAGTAAATTGCGATTTGATTGTTTCTGTTGGACATGCAAACAATTTTCCTTTTGCTGCTCCAACAGGCCGACACTCACTCTCACTCTGTCGATTTGCCGATTGTGAAAATGAATGTGAAAAGTGAGCAATTTTTCGGGGAAAATTTAGCTTTGCCTACGTTGTAGGTCTTTGATTAAAGGTTCTCCCCTGGTTTTGTGAAGAAAAAAACTCAGGCAAAGATCAATGTCTGCCTCCCCGCTCACATGTAAAATAAATCAAAGTCCCGAAAATTTATGAAAATTTATGCAAGCCCTGCCTTTCGCTTCGCTTTCGGCTTTTCGGCCAAGATTTGCATTGTCCAGCATTGGTCACCCCACGCCCCCAGGAAGTATTCCAGTCCACCCCCGAAGGACCTCATCCCTCATTTCTGGACCGCCGCTCACCTTTTGTTGTAATACACACATCAAGTGGCAGCCGAATTTATGCAACATTTGGCTTTTGTTGTCCTTTACTTTTCGGGGGGGAAAGAAGCCACTGTGACCGAAGAAAGAAATTCATATGATAATGCCTGAATGGGAATTTGTTTTGTTCATATTTTTTTGCAGCTGTCTCGCTGACATTTTCCTTTCATAGGTAAATTTTGCGCTGTGATTTATGGGTCGCCGAGCAAACTGAAATGTTTATCCAACTTTAAGGGGCGCAGCAGCAGCCTTCGTCGGTAATCGCCTTTTCAACATCAATTTATTTGCTATTAATCCTTCACCTCTTTATCGTTGTCCCGAGACCCAAGGACTCAGGTCCTAAGTAGTCCCCAGTGTCCTGTTCTATTTGCTCTGTCCAGGCAATTAGATGTTTGCCTTCGTCTCACAGTTTGTTTCCTTTGGCGAGGTGAAATGAGTGAGCTCACGGCTATTGCCAATCGATTCGAGGCGAGTCCTTGGTCCTTTATTTTCTACCTCCTCCTCCTCCTCCTGCGTTACGCCCACAATCGAAACGTGTTCGCCATGGTTAGTTGCATGTTAGCAGAGGAAAATCGAAGGAGGAAGAGAAGGGATATATAGTGGCAGCTTGAGTTGGGGCCTGGGAAATCGACTTTGCTTTAATCTGGCTACTTGTTTGACAAGCTCTTAACACTAATTGAAGACACAATCGAAGCACACTCCAGAAGCTGCCTTCTAACTCTTTTGTCTTTTGGCGGCCAACAAAAATTCGCGTTGTTTTTGCCAGACTTCAAAAGGCTCAAAGGCGCGTGATTTATGCTGCATTTGCTTTGAGTTAGATCACAGAGAAAGGCGAATCACTTGGCTGCTTTGCGTGCTTTCCGATAAATCAGTTCAATATGCATTATTCGAGATAAGTGTGTCTTTAATAATTCACAAAGAAAAATCGATTAAAGAATGTATTAGTAAAAACTAGCTTGTTCAATGATTTTAGGGCTTTTAAAACTGATATTAATCCCTAATGTTGCAGTAATTAAAGTAAGAATTTAATACTTAAACATTTTATTGCGAAATATTTATAAGAAAAGAAAAGAAATTTCTTACTTCAGTAAGTAAATTTTTCCTGAGTGAAAAAAATATGTTTTAAAACCTACAAAAACACACACACAAATTGACATCCGTTTTAAAAACTTTTCCTTACCTTTGTTCGCTCTCTTTAAAGGTACAACTTCCTGTCCTGGCTGCTCAAATAAATTGCCTTGTGAACTTTATGAACTCACGCGGGATTAACTTGTACCTTTGATTGAATTTCTTTCACCGCCGCCACGAAGTTTCGAAAGAAAACCACCGCAAACGTCTCAATCCGATAAAAGGCACACTTCGCCAAACTTACCTCCTGAAGAAGCAAAAAGCGAATATTTTTGTGTGCGGCTCGAAGGAAGCGCGACTCGGCTAGGCTTGGTCCTGTCTGTGAAACAGCTGCCAGACACGAAAGTCGAGAGTCTCAAAGGAGCTGGTCAGGGGGAACTCCATCTCTCAATCTCGGCAACGGGAATTAGTCGTTTCCGTTCAAGTGGCCCCGGCTAACAATTCCAAAATTTATGCCAACCAAAAGGAGACTGAGGCTGATTCTTGATTGTGCAATTGGGAGAAGCGAAAGAAAAGCACTGAGAAATAAAAATCAAGAAAAACAAAAAGGAAAAGATGCCACATTCTATGAAGATGCATGTAGATATTTCAAACATATTTCTCTTCTAAATATTTTAAAAAACTTGTTAATAATTTAATGAATTTTCAAAATTTTAAATTCCTTTTTTCACAGTGCAAATTCCACCTTTTCTTGGGCTCAGCTTAAGTGGCTTGGAGGCTAACAATTGGTTGGGGACTTATTTCAATTAAGGCGCATTACGATCTTGGCTCTTTGGCTTTCAGCCTGGTCCACCGATTGGCTTTGCGAATCCCCGAATTTCGGAAAACCAAGACTTGGGGAGGTGGAAAGTTTTTCTGGTCTTCTGGCCAGGAATTCCATTAAAAAGTTTACGTTTAGGTGAGCTCGGTTTCGCTCGGCTCTAGGGGGAATATCAAATAGTTTTCGCCAGCGCGGCGAAAAGTAATTAAAATTCAAATAGCAGACAAACATTTACATTAGCGATTGTTGGTGGGATTTCCCAGGGAATGGGAATGGAAGGACTATTCAGAATGGGTAGAGGGAGGACGTGGAGCAGATATGTATGGCAGTGTCTCGCTTTTGTTGATGGCTCTTTGTTTTGGCCTGGCGCCAGTCTGCGGCTCACAGTCTCCCAAGTATTCCGAATAAGGTAAAAATCGCCCGACTGAACAAGTTCAGTGAGTGGCTGAGTGGATGACTGATGACTTTCGGCGGCTGCTGTCGACACTCCCCACCGAAAAGTCAGCCACCAAAAAGCCACCACCCCGTACGTTCGTCCTTCCACATGTGAGATTATTAATATTGTATTTAATATCTGAGCACACGAGTTTTGTTTCAGCTTTCGCCTTTGTCTCCGAAGCCAAATGAAGAGCCTTTATTCCACAAGGACTGTTTATGTATGTGAGTCTGTTTCAGTATGTGTATTTGTGCTTCCCTTTCCCCTTAAGGAGTTACAATGTGCGTGCCAGGAGCTATCTGTGAGTGCGTGTGCTCAGGTTTAATGGCTACGTGAGCTCTCAGACAACAGCAGAAGGAATCTCAAAAGGATTCTCACCCATGTCGCGGCTTTATTAAGTGGAAATCTTCAAGTGGGAGTTTTTATCCTTGAAATTAAGTAACAGAATTTGTGGTTTAATTTCCCCAGAAACCCAAATAAACTGCCACAATGCAATCGTTCATCATAACATTCAATCAGGGTTCTGTTCCTCCTCCTTTAAGCATTTCATTTGGGTTTCCAGCTATCCCGTAAATCACTTTTGAAACGGTGATCACGCCCCCATCTCTGCACTATCCTAGCATTTATGGTCCCGTGGTCAGTTTCCGTATTTCATTTCGCGGAATTTCAATACCAAAGCCGCCCACTAAGCGCCAAAGTTCAGCCAGCTGAATGGCGGCGAACTCTCCAGGGCACAGCGTGCAATGTCCTCATCCTGATTTGGTCCTGGGTAATGGCTCCAACTCCGCGTCATCGTCCTTCCGAGCGCCACGTATGCAGAGCACGCGCTGATAACGTAAAGCAGGAGCGGTCCAAAGAGGATGGGGAGCCCCCGGAGCACAGCATGGACATAATTAATTTGAATCCTTTTTCCTGCTGCTGCTGCTACTGCTGCTCCTCCTCGTTGCCTCTTTTTGCGGTCCTGTCTCTGTTTTGCTTTGCATTTTTTCGCGTTACTTTTGCGTGCAACCAAAAATTAATCAAGTGCTAGTTACGCGAACCGCGCAGTTTTTAATTAAAGCAGCATCAAAGCGAACTCTTTTTTCCGCGGTATACATAATAGTAAAATATTTTCATATAGGAAAATATCCTTTATGGATCTCTTAATACACAGGAAGACAGAGCGCGAGTGTGGTTTAAGCTTAAAGCCTGACACTTGCTGAGGTGTTCGCCAAACGCCAAGGGCGTGCGACTGCAAAATCATAATACAAACCAATTTCATGCTGAATTAAACAGGAGTTGGAGGCTTTTGGCTGGGGCTAAGGGGTCCTGCGAACAATAGTTGAAGTATCCTGTCAACAGGCGGCTAGCAATTACAACAACAACAACTGGCATCGCACAAAGGCAGCACGTGCATTTTGCGCTTTTTAACAAGGGGAATGCCACGCCACACACTTGGCCCTGGGCGAATCGAGCAGCCACCACAAAACAGACTTCTCATTCCAGAGTTTTAATTTACAGGGTACTAGGAGGTATTAAGGATATTGAAGTATTAGGGATTTGGTAAATATAGATATATTTTATTAATCTGTAAAATTTTTGAAGCATCTATGAATAATTTACAAATTGGTAAAGTTATATGTCATCTTAGAATTTTGTGGTTCACTTCGCAGGCATCCTACACTTCCCTGTATTTCAATGAAATCTATATTTTTTATAGCCTTCATAGCAACTGTTACTTTTCCAGAGGTATCCTTATGTTCACTTACCGCATTCCTTAAATTCCTTTCCTCTTTAGTTAAGAAAAACTTTAGCAGTCCTTGGATTATCACACGTAGACCAGTCCCTGCCACTTGGCCTTTGGGGATGAGTCCGTGGATGCCTGGCACCCTCCAGCCAGCTGGCCAGCTTCTTTTTCCCAGATGAAATACACCTCAGGCACACCTCCAGACAAGAGTCCTGGCCTTTTCCACCGTTCGAACAAGGAGCAGCAGCAGCTGGGGCGACGTGTCTCGCATAATTTGCAGGCAAAGTGCACAACAATAGCTGCGCCCTCTGTCGCCCGGCATTAGCATTGCGAAGGAGGGGGGATGAAAATGCGGAGGGGTATTAAGTTGTGACGCGTGAAATATTAGAAATTAAAAAACACATGACAAGCAATGTTGGCACTTTGATTTGTCTGCCAGCCGCAGACAATGTTTTTTTTCTGCAAACCAACAACAACGAACAATGAACAAGCAACCAACAGAACCCCCAACCTGCACTTTTAATAATCATTTCGCAGGCGAAACAAGTAATTTCCGGGGGGCGCAGGATAATGACAATTATCGTGGAGGATGAGGACTGTCTGCAGGCGCAGCCAATAAATTAGGAAACACCTGTTTTAAGCCGACCAAGAGGCAACGTGGCGACAGATGTCTGCAAGGGGACGGGGTGAATCGAAACTGTTTTCCTGGCCGTAATGAAAATATTATTCCGACTACAAAATTTGTGGGGCCCCCCTGAACACGCACACCACCCCGCTGGACCCCGCATACCCGTGCCGCCCTTAACCCCACCGTGGTCTTTGGGGTTTGCCTGTAATTTATGTTACTTTTTTTCTGCTGCTACTTGGCCGCATTTCGCGGTTTTTTATTGCTACGTGCGGAGAGTGAGAGCAGGGAGAGCAGGACAGAGCAAAGGATATAGTACATCACAAGGAGAAAAATAGTATGACATCATGGGATATATATAATTTTATTTAGGAGAAAGATAAGCTAGAAAATTCGGTTAATATAATAGGGAAAGTCCCATTAACTATTAGAGAGATTAGATTAAAAGAGGCTCAAGAACACGATACAAATAATTGGAGGCTTAGTTGTAAGGTGTTTAAGTTTTTAACATACTATTTGTGCTTCCATTGAAATTATTTCAAGTTCTGAGATAACATTAACATAAACATTAATCCAATAAACAAGTCATAAAAACTTTTAAAGATTTAAATCATATTAGTTATAGTCTTAAACCCAATAAATGTATCTCAAGTTCTTGTATCCTGTAACTTGGTTAATTTTATAAGAGAATCTTCTTTCTAATTTATGATTTGGATATTATCATTAGATTCATTTCAAAAGATGACCACTTTTTCTCCAAGTGCATAAAAAGAGAGGTATATAACGAACGGCAGAAAGGGATGGGCAACAGGAGCAGACCACGCCATAATGTCGTCATGACAGACGCGGCCATAAAAGATAATTATGATTCCGGTAATAGGTTTTATTTTTCGCATGTACCTCTTTTGTTCATGGGCACAGCTCCCAGATCCCCATTCCCCGCTCCTAGTTCCCCGTTCCCCGATCCCGGTTCCCCATTGCTCCTGCCCCTTTGAAAACCCATTGCCAAAAGCCGAGTCTGTTGTTGTGTTAGTGGTTGCTGTTGCTGCTGGCGGAGGTCCTGGCACAAAGGTCGACCTCGGTGGCTGTCGTCTCCATTCCGTCCCACTTTTGCTGTGTCTACATTTACTTTTCGGGTGACCAACGTGGCATAGAAATTATGCGCATTATACGCGTCGCGCTCCAGCGCCTCGCTAAAAAATTGTATCCGCGGAATTATGCGAAACCCGGTGGAAAATGCGGAAGGACTAGTGGGAGATACAGGGAGATATAGGGATCACTTTTAACACAATCTTTTTGGTTAAACAACATTTATAAAGGAAAAGGACATGACGTCATGGTAATTGGTGGTTAGAAAAAAATCATATGAAATAACTCTACTTTGAAGTAGAAGGGTAATGAAATTATTATAAACTCATTTGTGGTTTTGATTATACTTTATTTAGAGTTACTTATGGTCTTAAAAGTTACTTTAAATATTGAAACTTTAAGTATAAAATTCTCACTCAACTTGCGCTCCTTTATCCCTATATTATCCTTACTGTTTCCCTTTTTGACAAATGGCAAACGTTGAGCTTAAGATCCGTGTTACATTTTCAATTAGCAGCCCATCAAGGGGTAGCACTTTTCACACTACGAATGGAATCAATGCCGTGTTTGCTATTCTAATGAACTTGTCACGCTTATGAAGATTAATGCCACCTTTGGTGGATTCGCAGTGTGAAGCTTCCCCAAGCTCTGAGCTCTCAGCGAGCAGCAGTTTCTCAATCAAAGTCGCTAACAAAGAGTAATTGTCCCAACATGATAATTGCTTTAATGACGAATGCAAAACGAGTCGCGGGTAGATAGGGGCTTCCTTACTTCCGAATTTGATTAATGTGCTGCTGGCCTGGCAATTGACCCAGTTTCAATTAGAGGCGCAAGTGACAGGTCTGGAGTTATCCTGGCCGACCCCAGGACACTCGCTGGCCCATGCTGCGAGCTCAAACAAGGAGCTAAAATGAGCTGGTTGTGAGCTAAAGGAAAATAGGGAAATGACAGTCCTGTTGATGTCTAATGGAAAACGTGTGCGGGCATAAAAATGGCCGCTAAGAAAATGCATAAAAATGTGTGAGCACATGTGTATCTCTGTGTGTGTGGAAGAAGAAGGACATGCAAGGACAAACGGAAGTCACACACACACACACGCTCTCTTATCGGGGCAAAGTAACTTTTCCGCAGCAAATGCCAAAGTCCATAAAATATTTTTATACACACTCACACACCAGATCGAGGAGATACTCCGGCATACTCTTCTAACTGGAGCAGGAGCCGAGTTTTGAATGGGGTCGGGGCATACCTACACGTAAAAAGAGCCGGAGCCGGGCAGCTGGAGCAGGAGGATATCACTGAGGATATCTAAGGACTGTGGCGAAATTGTTTACACAAGTCATAAGCATTTTTTAGCGAGCCATCGCCTTGGACCTCCCCACGTTCTCTGTCTCTGTTTGCCAGTGTATAAAAGCCCCGGCATTTGCATAAACCTTTACCGAGCTCAACCTCCTGCTCCTGCTCCTTCTCCAGATCCTGCTCCTGCTCTTCATCTCTGTTTGCCCAGCCCATTATGCCGGGGCTTCCCCGTTACCATCAACCACTTGGAGGGCAAACTTTTGACAACTGCAATAATCATAACTGCAACCGCTCGACATTGATTTCGAATGGCAAAAGATTGGCGGGCGGCGGCGGTAGCATCATTCTCGACCGACCGACCGTTGGGCGCCATTAATGGGCCATTGTTTCACAAGTCGTTCCGAGTGCCGAATTCCAAATCCAAGTGTTCGAATTTCCGCTTGATTTGAGCTTAGTGGCCGGCCCATAAAGCATTGCGAACAAACTTTCCTCAAAGTTTTTCGGCATTCCAAATTTTATGCCCGCAACGGATTCCAGTGGGTCAGGCGGACGGAGACACCAATTGAAATTGATATCCAGCTCGGAAGGTGCCTCCTGATGGCTCGTCACACCCCCGAAAATGCATTAAGTTCTGTGTGTTTAGGTGTTCTGATTAGTTAAGCCCGATGAGGGATGATCCAGGGGTGGTTTTACACGGTATTCATGGGGTATACTGTGCCAGTAAGACCTATAAGCATTAGCTGGAAATCCTAAACTTACATATTTCTACATTTGTGCTAATAAGCTAAGATATATATATTTATATATATGTGATTGATCACTCCTTCGGTGGCAAACCTTAGGTATCAAGGAACTTCACGTGCAAGGAGCTACTGTCTGTCAATGGCTGGAAGTAAATAGATTTTGTGGTCCTGACATTTTAGGTTAAACGATATTTTGTACCGTGACATGTTTGCCTGTCGCCGGAGTCGCTGATTTTGATCCATGCGCCGATGATTGATGACACTTAATTGATGAACATCCCCGTGCCTTCCTTTGATTTCTCTCTGGTACGAAGGGAGGACCTCCTCAAATGCTTCCAGCAAATATTTGCTTTGTCTGGCTTAAAGTGCCTCCAAGTCGAGGGCAGCTTAAAGGGCCAGCAGCTGTTGACACTGGGTACAAGTAAAGCTAAACCCTGGACAGTCTACCGGTCACGGATTCGCATTCGCATTCGGTCAGGGACCTTAACTGGCTATCCTGGCTGGACATTTTCCAGGTCACAGGTGCTTTTGTTGTCCGCATTAGATTTGCCTTCCACAAATCTCCCGGTCCTGCCTTCCTGCCTGCCCGCCTGCATATGGTCTTTTTGTTCGGCTGCTGCTGCCCTGTGTCCATTTGGCTGTAAAATTTATTTCATTTGTCCAACAAACCCAAACCCGAGAGCGGAGACCCGACCCCGCATAGGCATGACGCTGACAGTTTTATGGCAAAGTTAAGCCGATATCAACGGCAGGACATGCGAGTGTGACCGACCTACCACCCTTCCAGCCACAGGATGATGCTCCATAAAAGTGTAAAATTTAAAGCTCTTCCGCCTTTCTACCTTGGCTATACATATAAGCTACACAACAAGTGGGCTCCGCAGAACAAAGCGGCATTTAGGTTTTCCGCAAAAACCCTTTTCGCAGGATTCACAGGATTCATTCATGGCTGAAGCAGATAGCGCCAAACAATTGTGCAGCAATGCGGGAAATACGCAATTGTTATTAACAATATTTAATTTTTTGGATTTGTAACAGTTTAAAGAGGAAAATAAGAGGTTTTAAAAGTTAATATTTAATAATATTTCTATAGTTTTCCCTAACAAATTCGATAATTACATAACCTTTCAGTTCCTTGTCAGGTTTTTTGCTATCTTCTGTCCCAGTATTTCATTGTATTTAATTATATTCGGTTTACAGCACACACTTTAAAATTATAAAAATGACATCCAGAAAATCCTTTGTTGGTATTTGGACGGCTCCCCGGGACTCCAACAATTCGGAAATGGTTGAAGATTATAGAACCGGATCGGTGCGTCCGGTGCTCTTTGTGTTCTACACTCTGGAGACGGTATTCAACATGTTCTGCTTGGGCTATCACATCAGTGGCTTCCAGGCCATCAATATGGATATGTTCGGCATGATTGAGCAGCTGATACACGGCTTCTACCTGTGCATCTTCTATATTTTTATGGTGATCACCCTTTTTCAAAGTATCAACCTCTGTACGGGCTACAGTCCGAAGATTACCGTGGAATTGATTAAGACTAGCGCCGCGACCATCGCCTTCTTGTTTGTATCCCTGGCCACGATGTGGGACGCCGAGCGGCAGTTCTATAAGTTCGCCCATGACCCGCATCCGACTACAGGACCGAGCAAGTTCGTCACCCAAGCTCCGGTGCATCCGTTCTTCCTCTATATGCGCAGCCAGTCGATATCCGCCTTGGCCTGTGGAGTGCTCTACTTGCTTCACACCTGCCTCATGCTCGACTACAAACTGACCACCGAATGGAGCGACAACGACTACATGCCCATTTCCCTGTATGTCTTCGGGCGATGGGTGCACACCAAGCTAGAGAGCTACAAGTGGTTCCAAGATTTCGCCAGTTACGAAAAGATATCTATTTAGGTGAAGGAGACTGACTGGAAGAAGACTGACTGGAAGCAGACTGTGTTTGTGGCATGATTTCCTACTTTCATGGATGAATAAAAAAAATAATAATAAATTTTATGCATTAATTATATCTAAATTTTGAACCTTGTACTCTTAAGCCTTATGGAAAAATAATACTCAGTCCTAGAGCCAACTTCCGATGTAAAAATCTTCACATATTTCGACAGATATTAATACATTCATATAAATAAATATAGTTAAGTTAAAACAATAACAAGATAAACTCCAAAAAGTGGTTTATTCACAGAACCTAGAATTATGACTGTCTCTGTTAAAGGGCACTAACTTATCTCTCTTGTGTACAGTTTTTGGTATCTTTTGCTTATATGACTATATCTGTCACAAACTGTATATAAAAGCATAAAATATAAACTAGAACACCGAAGCTAAACACTTTCGTAGCATTCTCGCTTTGGTGGTTCCCCCCAAGTGACCATTACCCACATGAGCTTACGATTCTTGGCGGTGGTCAGTGATCTCGGTGAGCACGTTTTTTGCGATGACGCAGCTCTTTATTGGAGCACGTAGCCCCCGAAGCGCCCTATTTCAGTTCCGGTGCTCTTGGCTTAATTAAATCGCTGCGTGCCACTATCAATGCGCCCGCTTATCAGCGTCGAAAAAAGCGAGCGGGCCAAAAATCATAACAATAATAGCGAAAAACACACCGATTATTTATCTCGGCCCACAGTCAACCTGCCAACTTCGATTGGCAAGTGCTCCGCCAGTTGACGGTGGCACGTAGACCCAACCAGAAGCCTCAGTAGACACAAGAAACCACTCAAGATGAGCTCTTCCAAGTGGCTGCTACCGCTGATGCTGCTCACCTGCTTGTACTCCGGCTACCAGGTGCTCGCCGAGGAGAGTCACTCCACCTCGGTGGCCGGAATGGTAAAGCTGCTCGACGTGGAGGCCCAACTAATTGACAATCTCCTGGATTACGCTGACGAAATGGAAAGCAAACTGAAGACAGTGCGCAGGTGGGTGAGATAGTTTGATATCTAATTTCATGGTAATTTTCCTTAATTTTCCCTTTAGGAACGTAGCCAGCTTAATGCAGGAGAATTTCAAGGCTCGCAGCTCCACGGAGGAGTATCTGTCCAATCCCCTGAACTCGTTTTCCCTCATCCGCCGAATGAATCGCGACTGGATGGTGTGGCAAATGTATATGGATGAGCCAGTGGGTCTCAAGCAAGTGGACAAGATTCAAGAGCTGAGGGAACATATGCCCACCAGCACTGATGTGGAGGAGGCAGTCACCGCCTTGGATCGTATTCAGAGCACTTACGGCTTGAAGATAGCTGATATAGCCAATGGAAATCTTAATGGAAAACAGTACAAGTGAGCTAGGATTCAAAATTATAATTATTTTTTAATTTAATCAATTTATTTTTATATTTTCCAGTGTAAGTTTGACAGCTTTGGATACCTACGCCCTCGGACAGGTCCTTTTTGATCAAGGTAACTATTTAGCAGCTGCTGGCTGGCTCTACCAAGCAGTCATTACGTTGGAGAAGTATACTTTAGCGGCTCCCATGGAGCTAACCAAGTCCGAGGTGCGAAGTATCTATGCCGAGACACTGTTGAGACTGAGTGAGTTTTATTGACTTGAGACACACACTTTCAGTTTCAGTTGTAATCGTGAAATCCCCACAGACCGGAATGCGGATGCTCTGAAAGTTATTGACATTGCATTGGCTGATAAGCCGCATGATATTAAACTGTTGATGAAGAAATCGGAAATAGAAACGCTGATAAGGACGGGAGCCAATGTAGCGCCGCAGAAAGCAACGGTAGGTTGCCACTCACCTGGCTGGCTGATAAGGTCACCAGTCATTGAGATAGGGCTAAATTTAACTACAAGAAAGACTACACGGAAAATAATAGTTTGAAATGTATATCAATTAAAATTATTAAACCAATCCACAGACCGTAAACCCCGCGGGTCCAAATACCTTCCAGCTGGGTTGCCGCGGCCAGTTCAAGCCTTCGGCAGATGCCAGACTCCTCTGTCGCTACAATAGCACCACCTCGCCCTTCCTCACCCTTGCTCCCCTCAAGATGGAGCTGGTGGGTCTGGACCCCTACATGGTGCTCTACCACGATGTGCTCTCCGCCAAGGAGATCGAAGAAATGCAGGACATGGCCACTCCAGGCCTGAAGAGGGCCACTGTCTTCCAGGCCTCGTCCGGGCGCAACGAGGTGGTGAGAACCAGGACCTCCAAGGTGGCCTGGTTCCCAGACTCCTTTAGTCCGCTAACCCTTCGCTTGAATACCCGAATCGCCGATATGACTGGCTTCCAGCTCTACGGCTCTGAGATGCTGCAGCTGATGAATTATGGATTGGGAGGGCATTATGCCAATCACTACGACTTCTTTAACCAAACTGTGAGGAATAACTTTATTATATTTATATATATAATTACTTTTGTTTACTTCAAACTAGGATGCCAACAAGACTGCTATTAATGGCGATCGTATTGCCACGGTTCTCTTTTATGTGAGTATAATACAAAATATATAATTATTGCTAAGCCAAAACATTTATTTACTTTCCAGCTAACAGATGTAGAGCAGGGCGGAGCTACTGTTTTTCCAAACATACAAAAGGCCGTTTTTCCCCAACGTGGATCTGCCATTATATGGTATAATCTCAAGGATGATGGTGAGCCCAATATCCAAACACTGCATGCCGCCTGCCCCGTTATAGTGGGTTCCAAGTGGGGTAAGTCAAGAACTCATATTTCTATCTTTTATAAGCTAATCTTTATTATATCTTTAAAAGTTTGCAATAAATGGATCCGCGAGCGCGAACAGCTCTTTAGAAGACCTTGCCTCCCTAGGAAATGAATGTGATTCTCAAGTAAACAAAGTTTGTACAAGTGATACTATACGCCCACAATGAAACTCAATAAAGTCAACCTTAAATCGATCAAACTGTCAGTTAAACGGGCGATAAGAACAATCAAAAGACAAAGTCAAGCATTACCAAGCTAGATTTTTCCAACCATTCATCATAATTATTTGAGGGAAATACCTGTCACGTTACACAATATCAGTGCTCTGATTTTGAAGTTCTCGGTTGCATTTTTAAAAATAGGTATTTCTGGGAGATAACACCGATATGGGGAGGAGCTATCAGTAATACTCTTTAGAAATGTATGTATTGGATGTTTACATATTTCGAATTAAAGAAGAGAAGGCTCTGAAAGAACATATTACCTATTTAAATTTCAATACATACTTTATCTAAATGCAAACACGGACAATATGGCTCACCACTGGCAACCGGTACTGGGGATTCTTTCAGCTTTACTCTTCTTTTCCCTAGCAGTAGAGATGGATCAACGTCCCTCCCTGTCGGTGGTGACGATGTTGCCGCTCCTTCAACTGGAGAAGAAACTGATTGATAATCTCGATGACTATGCCAATGCGCTGGATCATAAGCTGCAACTTCTCCGCAGGTTGTTATTGCTGTCAAGATATATATATGTAGCTTTCTATAGCCTCCAGTTCCAATTAGTCACATCCTGGACATGCGTGTGGAGAACGAGAAGGCTCAACTCGACCCTGTACACTATGTATCCAATCCTTTAAATGGCTTCTCTCTCATCCGGAGACTGCATAAGGATTGGGTTGGGTGGCGAAAGTTCATGGGCCAATCAGTTGGCCTTGCCCAGATGCAAAAAATGAAGGCTTGGTGGAGGGAACTTCCCACAGAATATGACCTTCGTGAAGCCTGCGATGGAATCGTCCGGATACAGAACGTACACAACCTTGAAGTCAGCGACATTATTAGAGGTAAACTCAAGGGAAAGGAGTACAAGTGAGTGACAGCCTGTTATTGATGTTCAAGATCTCCCTGAGAGCTAATCCTTACAGTGTCAGCATGAGTCCTTCGGATATCTTTGCGGTGGGAGATTTCGTTAGCCGGAGTTCTATTTTCGATGCGGCAGTTCAGTGGCTCATGAGACTGCCCCCAGTGATGCTGGAGGATCTTGTATCACACCAAGATCATATTTTTAATCCGTCAAAGGAAGCTATAAGGCGTCTCATAGCCATGCATGTGAATGAAGGTTGGTTTCGTCGATGCTTGTTAATGGATTCCCTAAAAGTCTTAATTCCTAAGCCTAGGTTACTTCTCCGTGGCTCTGTACCTTATTAATTTTTGGCTGCAGCATTTTCCCCACAATGCTTATTATGAGCGTTCTAGGCTGGCTCTTGAAAAACACATGTTGCAGCACCCAGATGCACCTTATGAAAGAGCCATTGATCTGGTGACGGTGCCCGAATTACAGTGGCTCAGGGCATGTTGCAGCAACACCCTAAAGAGTCGCCCCACAGACCGTCTCCACTGTTCGTACAACTCGAGCACCACGCCATTTCTTCGCCTGGCTCCGTTCAAGATGGAACAGATCGGACTGGATCCGTATGTGGTGCTCTACCACGACGTGCTCTCTCCCCAAGAGATATCCCAGCTTCAGAAATTGGCACTTGATCGGTTAATAACTTGCAGGACGGGTGGTAAAAAGAGAAAAAACCGTCGAGTACGAAGCTGTAAGGTCTTCACGGTGGGCAGGGAATATAGCAGGCTGACTAAAAGGATCAAGCGGCGAATAGAGGATATTAGTGGCCTGGACTTGGAGGGCTCGGAGAAATTGGCTGTAACTATAACTATCGTGCTGATATATACATGTACAAGTTCCGCATACCTTACAGCTGGTAAACTATGGAATCGGTGGACACTTTGACGTGCACGTAGACTTCCATGATTTTCCTGACCTATATGAGACAAAGCAATCGGGAAACCGTATTGCCACCGTTCTTTTCTATGTGAGTGGAATTGTATGTAATTTGGTCCTGCCATATTTTATTCTATCCCGATCTGTCCTCACTTCCAGCTGTCTGATGTGGAACAGGGCGGGGAAACGGTATTCCCCGATGCCGGATATGCCATTCGGCCACGAGCTGGGACTGCCTTGTTCTGGTACAATCTGCACACGGATGGCATCGGTGACATTGCCACAACCCATGGCGCCTGTCCTGTGATTGTGGGATCCAAATGGGGTAAGAGCTCTGCTAAATAATAACCAATTGCACTCGGCTAAAAATAGTTTCTCATGACAGTTATGACTCAGTGGATATTAGAGCGGAAGCAGTTATTCAAAAGGCCCTGTCTAAGGCCTTCACCGAAGAATGTTTCGGAGCAATGGAATTGGGATTGAATTTCATTAATTTATATTTCAATTAAAGCAAATTAATAAAAAGCTAGTGTCTCAGTCAACACAACTTAATAAATCTTTGGAACCTCAAAATATAAAGCAAATACCCATAGACTCCGAGCAGGCCAGCATTTATATTTCTGCTGGACTCAATATTCGTAAATAAACTCCCAAATGAATCACAGATGGATCCTGCTGCCAGGTTGCCTCCTGGCCCTTCTGCGCCTCCTCACATTGACTCAGGGCCAAAAGGAGGAGCAGTGCCACTCGTTTTCGGTGGTGACAATGGCGCCACTTGTGAAGCTGGAGCAGAAACTGATTGACAATCTCGAGGAATATGCCAAAGCCATGGACCAAAAGCTACAGACCTTGCGCAGGTTGCTTAAGAGTCTAAAGATAGAGTGTTGCTTAGTAATATTCCCATTCCAGTCACATATTAGCAATGCGAATCGAGAACAATAAGGGTCAACTGGATGCCATATCCTATCTATCCAACCCTCTAAATGGCCTATCTCTCATCCGGAGGCTGCATCAGGACTGGGTTGGTTGGCGCTGGTACATGGAGCAGCCGGTGGGGGCTCCTCAAATACAAATCTTGGATTCCTGGTCGAAAGAGCTTCCCAGTAAAGAGGACCTGCAGCATGCCTGTGAGGGAATGGTTCGCATTCAGAACAACTATGATCTTAAAATTGCAGATATCGTTGGTGGTAAGCTCCAAGGCAGGCAGTACAAGTGAGTATGAGTTCTGTTAAAATTAAATACTATAATCATTATCCTACGAATCTTTCTTATAGTGCCAGCATGAGTTCCTCTGATATTTATGCCATGGGTCAGTATCTCTTCGACACGTTTAGATTCACAGGAGCTATTCGGTGGCTGAGGGAGGCATCATTTAACTCGCAGGATAGCCTTCTCCCTGAGGATATTTTTGTTACCAAAGAGCGGTTAC
Source organism: Drosophila punjabiensis (assembly GCA_008042585.1). NCBI lineage: Eukaryota > Metazoa > Arthropoda > Insecta > Diptera > Drosophilidae > Drosophila > Drosophila punjabiensis. The sequence continues at coordinate 189,284 of VNJR01012488.1, read as the reverse complement.
TTCAGCTGCTTGCCCTGGCCCACAAGGAGAATCGTAAGTCTGGTAAGGTTTTCGTGATCCTTATGATAACCCCTATTTTTCAGGAAGCTACTCGGATGCCCTGAACTCGCTGGATAGTTGCCTGGAACTCAGACCCCACGATGCTGTTCTACTGCGACAACGTCGCGAAGTCGAAGAACTCATTCGAAGCCCATTGAATTCGCCATCGAAGGAAGCTAAGGAAAATATATTTCTGAGGCAAATGGCAACTGCTTGCAATGTCAACCCTAAGGGCTCAGCTGGACTCCATTGTTTCTATAACTTCAACACCACACCATTTCTCCGCCTGGCCCCCCTCAAGGCGGAGCTGGTGGGACTGCATCCATATGCGGTACTCTACCACGAAGCGCTCAGCCCCCGCGAAATTAGCTCGATAATTAGCATTGCCACACGGAAAATGAAAAAAACAGACACAGTCAACCCCAAGTTGACCAACGCTCAGACACATTACCGAACTGCCAAGGCCCATTGGATGGCTAAGATGACTACCGAGCTGGGCCAACGAATAGATAGACGGATTCGCGACATGACTGGCTTTGATCTGGAGGAATCCGAGTCGTTTCAGGTTAGCTATCGATATGTTTTATAGTGAAATATCTCGAAAGCATGTTATTTCAGATAATCAACTATGGAATAGGTGGGCACTACGGTCCACACTATGATTTCTTCAACTTTACAGGAGTTATCGATTACAAGAGTGGTGACAAAGAATCTAACATTACAGGGGATCGCATTGGCACAGTGCTTTTTTATGTGAGTATTGAGAATAATCTTTTTCTAAGTAATCGGAACATTAAGAGGTTGGATTTATACTTCTGAAATATTCACTGTCCACAGCTTTCCGACGTGGAGCTGGGCGGAGCCACGGCCTTTCCCAAGGCGGGTTATGTCGTCCATCCCCAAGCTGGAACCGCTCTCTTTTGGCACAATCTGCATACGGATGGGAGCAAGGATGTGTCGTCCATGCACACTGCTTGCGCGATGATTGCGGGCTCCAAGTGGGGTGAGTGCCGAGTCAGTGATTAACCCCAACCGATGACTGTTTAACCCCCAATTTCGTGGCAGTGATGACCGAGTGGATAAGGGAACGAAGGCAGATGTTTAACGCGCCCTGTTTGCCCCGCAAAAAGGCAGCCTCTCCCCGCCTGGGCTGAGGACCAAAAACGAGATCATAGACAAACAAATTTCCGGCATAATCACTCTGCACACTTAACTGAAAACCCGACCAGCTCAGCTTAAATGCTTTTTAAAATGCCAACACGGAAAGAATAAAGTGCTGAGTGGTTGATAGTCTGCCCGCTCATTGGGGGGTAGGGACCATGGACTCGGCTCCAGGACCAAGGTAAAAACCAAAGGCCACCGCAGCCGCATTTTAGCATACCCTCCAGGCAGACCCACACCCAAATCCCGTCTCCTGGTGGCGTCTAGTGTCTGACACCGCGTACGTGATGTGCAACTTAATGTTTCAATTAGAGGTGAAGTGGCGCTTGAGCAGGGGCCATCGTTATCGTTTCCCTACACTGGGAGAAAATGTGAATTTTATTGTAAAGAGCTTAATCAAAGATATACAATTAAAACAAGAAAGGAAGCTAACTTCATGAAGTCGAAATTTGGGATCATAACTAAGCCAAAAATGCATTTATTTACATTCGTAATGCTTTTCTTTGCTAGTTTTTTTTTAACTGCCATTTCAGATCGACTCGGCTGTTGCTTCGGATCAAGGATATATATGATTTATAGGGTCAGAAATTACTTTTTAACTGCGTTTTAAGCTTCTGACTAAAATTATAATACAGTGTATGAAGATTTATACCGCCATTCGATCCCTTTAAATCTTGAGAATTTAATATTGCAAAAAAATTTTGATGGATCCCTTTAGTTGTAATAACAAATTAAAATAAATTATTTTTTTATATTCATTGTTATAAGAGATCAATTTTTTCCTAAATTTAATAATATTTTCTATATTCCATAAGGTTTTTATTTTAGTGTTTCTCCTCTGAATGTGTTTGTAATGCTGTGTTTACCAAACTGGGATACGAGTATCTCTATCAGTCTGTGCACTTATCTGCTTTTAAAAACTTTTAATAATGAACTCTCGCTCACCGCCAAGCGACGTGTTGGTGTCAGACCTTTGGACCTTGCTTTTTTTGACCCAACTGACTCGGCAATTTGGCAGCTGGAAAAGCTCAGCTTTCCCCTTCCATAATACACCTTCTGCTGGTGTTATTTGCATATTAGTTTTGTCACTCTATATACTTTTTAATTAAAGTTTTTCCAACTTAAAACTACAAAAAATAGACACAAGTTCACCAAAAAATCAAACTCAATTTTAAAGGAAGAAAAAAGTTAGCAACTCCCCTGCTTGACCGCCCAACACCTTTTAATAAAGCGAAATGTCAATAAATAAAAATTGCCGACATATGCGAAAAGGTCTTGTCCTGTCGCCATGTTGAACTAGGAATCGGTCACAAAGAATTTCCAATATCCTGCTTTGAAATTATATTATACAAAAATATGACCACAGAGCATCCAGGAGAGTCGTCTATAACCATGACCCCGAAGAAGTTGTACCTAAAAACGAATTTCGATTTGATTGTGTGCACTTTACGGCGTGTCCTGGACCCACCAAGGCCTCCTCACCGAGATGATTACATATGCGCAGACCAATAATTTTGCCACACAGCAGAGGGAGAACATGTATCTAACAAGGTTAAGAAATGTTCCGAGGCAGAGAACGTAGAGCATTGATTGTATAAATCTAGTAAAATGTTTTATATGCGCATCGAAGATGAATGTGAGGGTTGTGGAGGATGTGGAGGATGCGGCAAAGGGTTGTTGGCCGCCCACATTTTGTGGTCAATGAAGGAAATATGATTTGGATTTTGTTACTTTGATTACACACATTACATGCGAAAAATGAAAAAATAGCAGCCGAGGCCAGCCCAGTCCAGACAGACCGAAGGGGTCAGCCTTTCCAGGGTTCGTTTGTGTGTATGGCAACGTGTGTTAAATTTCAAGTTGCGGTCTGCCGTCGTAAAGCATTTGATGGGCACCCGAGTCTACGCGCAGGAAATTGAGTTTTTCGAGCAGCTGCCACAGCCAAAAAAAATATACGAGAGGGAAAAAAGTTAGAGAAAGGAATTCATGTCTCTGCCTCACTCAGGGTCAGCTCGGGTAAATCGATAAACTTGCTGAGAGCTAAGAGCTGCTAGCTAATTTAAATTTAAATCTAGATATGCCACCGATCGCTCGATCAATCGATGGACCTGCCTTTCAACACCTTCACCGGCAAGGTGAGACGTCTATTTATACCTGGGCAGAGTCACAGCAGGCAGAGCAGAGCCAATGCCCCCTCACAGATCACTGGGGGAAAAGGATGTTTCTTTTTAAGTTAAATGAAAATTTTAAAATAATTGTAAAACTTATTGAAGATGCTAAAAAAGGATTTTCTTGATACTGAGTTGAGAACACAGAATGAAATTCCTAAAACCAACTCTTAATTGAACGGTCTTATTTAATTTTTACTTAAATAGTTATAAATTTTTCGATAGACTAAGATGGTATAAAACAACATGGACATTGGTTTCGTATAGGTTTTTTGAGACAGACAACCTGAAATATGGACTCGAGTTTTAAGGCCAAAGTAATGTATATTTTTTGCGAAGCCTAAGGAATATTTACTTTACTAAGATTCAAGAGTTTTAATTTTCGTTTAAAGTAAAGACAAATTTCTAGCTTTTTCTTAATCCTTGGCTTTTTCTAGTCTTTAATTTTTTCTCGCCATGCAAATGAATCGCCTGATCGAAGGTGGTGACAGGTGCCAAGGCATTGAGTACACCGAGTTTGTTACATCGATCGCCTCGTCATTGGACTCACTCAGCACCATCGATTGGCAGTTGGGCATGAGGCATAAATTGATTAAATGCCAGTGAACGGGCCGAGGACTCACAATCAATTACGGCAGGACGAATTTGACAGGAATATTTGGAGGAGTGGAGTGGATGCTGGGGAGTGCGGAGGAGTGATTGCATAATCTGGACAGTTGCATGCAAATCGAAATCAGAATGGGACAGTCAGTCAGCCAGCCAGTGGAAATCAATGCCAAAGTTGATTTACGTGTGCGGACGCCAATTGTCCTCCGCTGGAGCGAAACAATTGCAAATCCCTGGAGCCCCCTCCAATCTAACCAATCGAGCTTTGGCCATATCGCAATGATTTGGGCCTCCCTCCCCGAAACATGGAAGAGCCAATGACAAATGCAGCTAAACGAATTATGTCTAATGGCATTTCAGGTTGAAATGCGATTAAAATGCAATTTGAAATGCAAAACATTTCCCCAACCCACCTCGGTCCCTGCTTTGGCCGGCCGGCACTTTAAGAGTTTTCCCTGTCTGCAAACTGAAAACTGCCTGGCTGCCAGCCAAAAGTTTCTATTCTGTTTCTGTTTTCTGTGTTCAGTGCTGTTCTGTTGTGTTGAGTTGTGTTTGCGTTCTGTGTTGCGGTCATGTCTGGCGATGCACTTGCTCCTCTGCCTGGCTGGCACCTGGCTGACCATTAAGGGGCTGCGATAGATTGACTTCAAATGTCTTATAAAATCTTAAATCGCGCAGCCCAAAATTTATGTGGCCCCGTTGGACATTTAAAACTCCATTGCGCCTGGGACAATGTGGCCAAAAAGCCAAGACTTTGGTAGAAAAGTGCAAGCATTTTTCGTCTGCCAAGAAATTTTCGTGAAGCTCGGTATCTTTTGTCACCTCAGACTGTCGCAGTACTCTACACGGAACGAAATATTTTTTTAAAATATTATAAATAATACTTTTTTTGTAGTCCTAACTTTTATTTAAGAAAAATATATAATTTATCCATACTATATTATATATTATTATATTAAATAAATGACAACTTTCTTTATTTCTCTTTTATAAAATATTATTTCGATCTTCTATAACTATTGTGAAATGACTGATAAGGTTAACATATGTTGTAAAACTAAATTTACTATTTAATAACTACAATTTATAATGAATATGTTACTGAATTAAACCTAACAGAAGTTTGTATACTTGATATGTTAACTAACTAACTAAAATTAACTAAAAATTTTTGTTCGTCCAAACATGTCCAGATCAACTCGCCTGATTATTATAACCAAGAACAAATATACTTTATAGGATCAAAAGTAACGCCTTGACTGCTTTGTAAGTTCCTAAATAAAATTATATTAATCTGCAAAAGGTCTAATGAACAAGTTTACATTTAATTTTGTTTAGTGCACTTCTTCCTTGCACCTTACTTCACCTCACTTTTACTTGCCTTTGCCGACGACAACGAAGCATAATTTATGCGTTGGCATTGGCCGGAGTCTGAGACTGGGGCAGGGTATGGGTCTGGGTCTGGGAATAGGAGTGCGCAATGGGACTGGGAAGGGGAATGGTGCTGAGCAATGGAGCTGGTGTTGGATGCAAACCTGGCCATTGGACACATTGCTAGACAAGCGAACATGACAGCGGCTATGTCGGCGACGTCTGCTTCGTTCCCTGCCTTTGTTCGTCGGTGGAATTTCACGTGGAAAAAGTCACAGCCGGCAAACGTAAAAATTATTTTAATTAAAGCAGCAGCAATAAAAACAGGAATAGTATATCAAAGAAAGTCGAAGACTGAGTGCTCTAGACTATGAAAATATAAAGAGGCTAAATCGATGTATTTAATCAATTAAAATTATTAAAAGTTACTTTCAATTTAAAATCCACACAAGAAAGCTGACATAAATATGTATTTTAATCTGTACAGCTTAAGAGGAATTAATTATATACTCCCAATAAAAATATACATACAATTTATTTACCTAAATGAATTGTTTAATTTAATCATCTTCCTTTAACTCAAAGGACTCTCTTACCCCAAAAGAAGGGTATCAAAAGTAAAGAGTTGAGACAACGGACAATGGACGAGGTGTGTGCCAGGGATAAATAAAAAAAAAAGGAAAAAGGAGGCGTGATCGGAGGGCGGCGATGTCCCTGCTCGATTTGCGCTCTGCATTTGTCATGATCTGTTTGTTTTGATGTATTGCCACGTGATTAATTTAGCCAGATCGCGGAGTTTGTCGCTCCGTGTCGCAGGGCCGTGATTTATTTCGCTCGATTTGCACTTTGTTAGCGAACGAATCTCTCCTCGGCCGGGGCATATATTTAAATTCATTTAACCAACTGCAGAAAAGCCAAGTAAATGCGAACGTAATGGCACACGTTTCTGTCCGTCTGTCTCTGTTCCCTGCTCTCTCTCCCCAAAAAGACATATTGATTACGCTTTTTATGGAGCCATCACCTGCCACTCGCCGACAAGTAATTTGCATATCCATGGACTCTCCCCGCAATAGGTAAAATCAAATCAAGGCAAATGCTCGCCGGCAGATGCGACACCTCGCAAGTATCTTTGTAGTCGTATCTGTATCTCACTCTCTCTCTCTCTAACTACACACAATTCGATTTTATGTTTGCACACGCAGCAACAATTTCATTGTTTGCAAAATAATTGCAAACCTACCCAGCAGCTGCGTCCACAAATCCATACACCTTCCCCACGGAAAAATCGAGGTATCAGAGAGTCTGGGTTTGGGTTTCGGGGAGTTGTTCGTTTGTGGCGAAAAAAATGAAAAGAAGAAAAAGCCTCAACCAGGGATTTTCACTGGCAAATAGCTGGCGAAAAGTAGTCGTCCCAAACAATTAGCACGGAAACAATGGATGAGCCAATATTTCGGTTTTTGGTTGCTGGCCCTAAAAATGGATTATTGGCCAGTGAGCATAAATTCGGCAGTTGATGGAGGAGCCATTGGCACACTCGATGCCGCCGCAGCTTTCACCAACCGGAAGTCCACTCCATTTAATCCACGAATTTCGCGCCATTCGCGATGGTCAGCCAACAGAGTGTGTGTGTGCGGGTATTGGCGTGTGTGCTGAAATTTTTGCACATATGTACCTCGTGTTTATGGGGTATACTTTACAGAAATATTATATTTTTTGATTTCTTGAAGTATAAAATTACGGTATAAAGGTAATCAAATAATTATGTTTCCTTAAAAATTTTCTTATATCTGTTACCATAAAGTTAATTGTTCTTCCTAGTAATGGGTATCCTTTAGTCCTTTAACTAACACACAAAAATCTCCTTTTTTTTTATTGCTCATTTGAGTGAGCCTGCCGGAAGGAGGAGTGTCACAAAAAGGTACACCGCAAAACGCTGGAAGGACGAACACAAAAAAAACACAATAGTTGGCACTGGAAACGCTTCCGTTTTTTGAGGCTTCCATCCACAAACAGCAGCGAGTGTAGTTCAAACTCACAAAATCTAGTTCAAAATCAATGAAAGCCTTTCAAAAACTAACCTAAAACAGCGTTAAGTTCCTGCCCCAATAAGTATAGTAATCCCCTAACAATTCAAGCCACTTTTAACGGCCCATCCACCTTAACAATTAAGCTTAATTTGAATAATCAAAAGCCAACAAACAAGAGGCAAACGTGGAGAGGCGCGTGCAATAAAAACTTTGCCAGCCATCGAACCTGACAATAAATTTTCGGGGGCGAAACAAAAACAAGGGCAACTAATGAAAGAGAGTCCTTTCGACTCGAACAGGGGTCTGAGGGGTTGTTGCTTTCTAAGAAACTTAATTGAAATAATTTCGGCAGGCGTTCCCCGGGAATCAAAGCCAAAGCACAGGGTTGGGTAGAGTCCAAAGTTTTACGACAAACTGAGCAATCAAAGGGAATCGCCAAAGGGGTAAGTCCTGCCTGCGAAATGGAGGATTTGGTTATATGAGCATGGGAATTACCTTTAATATGCGATAACCATCAGCAAAGTGAGGAACTCCAGGAGCTGTACACATGTAAATTCAAGTACTCTTCAAATCGTAGAACCTTCCTATGTTGAGGGCAAACTTTGCCAGACAACTCCTTGGAGCCTTTGGCTATTTGTGAGCCAAACTTTGTCCGCTTTAAATAGCAGACGGCGCTCTCACCTCGCGAAGGAAGCGCGTCGAAGCGCAGCTCATGAGCTAACGAATCGCCTCCAGGATATTTGGTATAAAAGAACGTTACTTGTATCCTTCTACAGCTCATTAGAATTCATTATGAATCTACCCGGGCAGCCACAGGAAATAAATAATAATGAAAGTAGGGAAGGAGATGCCCAGACAGATAATCAACACCTGTTTAGAAGTTTTATTTTCTTGTTTACAAAGTATAAAAGAAGATATGTAATCAATTAAAAATTAAGTTTTAATTATAACAAAATAGTATTTAGTCTTTATTCTTTCCAATTCTTACATGATTTTTCATTTAATGTGTCCTAATTTGTATCATTTCTTTTCGAGCTTGCAGAAACTGATACAATTACATCATTTACGTGAATCCTTCTCCCCTAAAAGAAGCTTAAATTCCTTCTAAAATTAGTCCAGAAGCAAAGCGAGAGCAGGAACAGGACTCACATGGCTTATTTAACTTAAACGTAACTCAAACAGGAAAACACAAAAATAAAATAAAATAGAGGGGGAACGGGGGGGGCAGTGCCGAAAAAGTCTGTGGCAAAGTAAACGATTAAAATATGCACAACACGAGTAAACATATTTTCAAGAAGTAAATATCCTCGAGCAGCATTTTCGGAGGAAGAAAACCGAGCTCAGGAGCGCATGAAATGTATTTAAAATATGCCAAGTGGCAGACAGCCCCGTCTGCACACCCCCTCAAGGACTCCGGACTCAGGACACAGGACACGTAGCTGCAAAGCGACGACAGCGAAATTGGGAAAAGGAAACGGAGTCGGGCCGTGAGAAGATGAAGGACGAAAACGAAGACGATGGCGAAGAAACTGCACGTGGGCACAAAAGGCGCAAGGTAAATAAATATTGTAGCTGAGCAGGATGGAGGTCCTGAAAGGCTCCGCTTGCTCTCCTCACTCCCCGCACGTACTTTCCCGCTAAGATACTTACAAGGATTAAAGAGTCACTCAAGTTAAATGCATTGAAAATGAACCAGAAGGAGCGTAAAAATGTTGCGCACTCTGACGGAACTTGTTCACTTTCGCAAGGAGGAGCAGGAGGAGAAGGATGTGGGCTGTGTCCTGTAGGTGTGCGAGTATTTCCAGCAGTAGCTGTGTTGTGCCACAGCTACTTTCTTCTTGGCTCCTTGTGGCACTTTTAATTTTACTCACAGTTTATTCAATCTTCGGTAGCTGGGACTGAGAGAGAGGTATTCCCTGGCATTTTCGTATATTTTTCCTCACATTTTTTTGCAGCTCCTGAGTGGCAGTTGTTGATTTAGCGGTGTTTAAATTGAGTCGTATTAGTTGGATTAAGCCCGAGAGCTGCTTGGGGTTTCGGTTTAAGCCCAGTTAAAGCGAGGAAACCCAGGAAAGTGGAGCAGAAGTTGAGTAAGGTCTTGAATAAGATAATTTTTATCCAATTCTCTGTTCAAAAGACTAAGAAAATTGTGAGAAATACTGATTAAAGCTTCCTAAAAGAGTCGGAAGTTTACACAATCAAAGGAGTTAAATATGTCAGCAAGCTTAAAAATATTTATTTAATTAATTTTGTACATTTCTGGTCTTTTGTATTTATTAAAGGTATTATTTTCTAATTAAATACATATTTAAAGTAAGTTTTAAAATTATTTTAAACCTTGTGAAGGAACCCACATACTATCCATATTTTAGAACCCCTTTTCAATCCCTGTGAGAAAATCAGGTTTATTTCCCTCTTTGTCAGCGAGCCACAATTAATGGATTTTTATTGCCGTACATCATTCAAAAATTTGTCAATAGATTGGGCCAGACCGCAGCCCATTTGATAAATATATATACATATATATATATAAAGGGAACGAACCCACTGGATCCCCTCCACCTCTCGGGGGGATACTCCCTATAGGTATTTTATTATTTATCAGCCAGGCACGATCGAGGAGTGCCCGGGCCTGGCCGCTGTTTTATATTATAAAGGCAATATTTCTGTGAGCGAAACAATAAAGTCGCGCTGTCATTGATTTATTTGTCTGCCTCCGCGTGGCAACAATAAACTGTGACTGTGCAGCGAAATGCACTCGCACAATGCTGCACAATGGCCGCCACCTCAGCGGTGGTTCAAATGCAGCCAGGCGCTGGTGGGTTGGGAAAAATCCAGGGAAATCCAGGAGCCGGAGAAGGGCCCTTGGACTGCAGCGGTGTCGAGCCTCAAACATAATTCATTTCCGCTCATTGTCAGCGCGCGCCGATTTTTCGCATTGCATTTAAAATAAGCGAAGCCCTGAAAAAGAATCTCAAGTGTAAAAACACTCCCGAAAAAAAATAATATAAAAAAAGCGAGTGCATTCAGGACAATGCAGGTAAATTGAGTGTGGATTTTGGGGCTTTGTCCTGGCCAAATTGGTTGACTGCAAAAAAAAAAATAACTCTGAATCCAGCTCGACTCATTGAACAATTCGCCAGATTCAACCCATACTCCAAGCACACTTCTCATTTAAATCTCTCCCCTGGAAATAGTCCTGACATTTGGGACTAAGCTCCACCGGGGATGACATAATTAAATCCTTGCAGTAATTAAATTCCCCAAAAAATCATTCCCCCCACACACACATTCACACACAACCCTTCCAAAAACTACCTTAATTGCAGGCGATAAGCCAGAAGACGGGGCGCATACGTAATGCAAATTATTTTCAACATTTTCACATTTAATTGCAAAGCGGCTAGGAAAATGTGCTGGTGGGAGCAGGCGAACCGAAGGGACAACTCGGCACATTCATTAAGGCAACCCCTTGCGGGACGGGGGAATGGTCAAGTGTCCCGTGTCTCGTGTCCAGTGTCCTGTGTCCTGTGTCCCCTGTCCAGTGTCCTTTATCCGAATATACGCCAGCAGTTCGTGGGAAGGACAGTGGAATGCGGCATCCTCATACATGGCGTGCCAGATGGAAATTAAGTTTTCGCATTTCCTACCTTTCTCGCCATATGGGACTCGCTCTCTATTTCCACTTCGGACCTCGGACTTGAGTTGATAATCCAGCATAATGCGCTTTTATTTCGAATAATAATGTTGCTGTCGACATCGGTCCGGGCTCATTAAATGCCAGCGAGTCAACCCCAAAAAAAGAAAACAAACAAAAAAAAGAGAGTCAGTGGGATTCGCATAAAAGTTGCCAAAGTCCCAAAAAGGTTTGTCCACCGCAAAATTGCTGCACGAGGTGTCAAAGTTCATTCCGTGGCTTGAAATTAATTCCGATGCATAAAAGGGTAACTCCTTTACCCTCTCCCCCTGATTGCTTAAATTTTCCAGCAAATTAAGTGGGACTTTTTAAAGCATATGTGTGTGTGCGTGTGAAAGTGTGTGGTGTATATTTTCTGGAGGTGTGAATCCTTGGAATGCCTGTCGGCACCGAGATGACAAACGCAGTCGCATAAATTCCAACGAACCTCGGTTAACCGGAGCCGGGGAGCCCACAATAAATCTCATGGAAAACGATTCCGGCATTTTTAGACCCAGGAAAAAGGAACACTGCCAGCGCACGGCGCACACTTTTGGCTTCTTAACTTTTCAAGCTTGGCAAGCACAAAATTCTTGTGGCATTTGCTCAAAATAATTTATCATTTCCCCCAAAATTCTGAATGAATTTTCGGTTTCGAAGGAAAACTACAACTACTATGAGTACCTTTTTGTGGCTTAAAGTTTTTGTCAACCGGTTTTTATAGGCATTTAAAGTTTTTTCCGGGGGAGACAGCCTTTTTCGTAATCGTAATTTGTCGAAAATTGTTGAAATTCCACGGGAGAACCCTTGCCAGGTGGGGGGGGGAGTGGTGGGGCGTGTGGGAATACCTCAACATTAAAATGCCATTAATGCATTTGCGTAATGTTTGAGCCCCCCTTTGCCATGCTTTTACACTTTCCCGGGGCACACACACCTCATTGAAAGCCCATTAAAGTGACTTATGGACCGATTCCTGTCCTCCTCGCCAGGCAGAAATGTACGTAAAAATTGCATTAAAAGCGTGGGCGATGGGCGGCAACGAGGGTGCAACAGCAATTGCATTTGTCTTATCAGCCAGGTTCGTAGCTCGGTTCGAGAGCCGGGTTTCGGGCCATGGTCCCCATGTTACCATAGCCAGTCCTGGCAAATGGCAATGGCCACATTTGCCTGACCATAATGAGCGGCAATTACCGCATCGGCCGCAAATTTGCATTGCACACTGCGAAAAATGTTGCACGAATGGCGGGGCAGGAGAGCGCCAGCAGTGTGCGAGTAAACATTGTGCAATCTTTTATCAACAGCAATAATAACAGGCAATGCAAATGCAAATGGGAAAACAGGAACGAGGACGAAAATTCAGGGAAAATTCAGGGAAATTACAGGAAAAGCACAGGGAAAGGAGTTTTTTAATTGCGCCTACTTGAGCGTAATGTAAAAATGGGAAAAATGGGGAAAGGTGCCCAAGCGAAGGTTAATATTCGTCAGGGGGTATCTTTGGGTACAAATATGGAGGGAAAAATGTACAAAAAGATTTTGTATATAGATTAATAATTTGAAATTCATTGAGGTATATAATTCTTATTATTTTTGGATCTACTCTTTATATATTTTATTTAAATAAACTCCACCCAGAGCTTAACTCAGCAATCCCTTCTAATTCGTTTATCAATTTGTATAAGTTTTCGTCCTGCCACCACTTTCCCTTCTTCGACTTCGACCAGTCCTTCCGGACACTTTCACTTTGCTGCCAGCCAGCCAGTCAGCCTCGCAAAAAGGGAAACGGAAACATCTGCCAGAGTCCACTTCCAGATCCAGACCAGGCCCCCAGACCCTTGGTCACAGTCCAAAGTAGTGCGGCACAAGTTTAGAGCTAAACAAACTCGACAACTCCAGAAACTGAAACTCAATTTTTCGCACAACAATGCGCTCATAATTACTACAGTCAGGCGGAGGGAATATATATATATACACAGATGAAATCAAATCAGAAACTTTAAATCTTGAGGACGCCGCCTGGACGGGTCAGGGGACCACTCGCTTCCATCAGGCATCTCCGGCTCCTGCTACGTCTGCATCTCCTCCTAATACACGGGCTCATTCAATCGTCAGTTCCAGCAATTACACGCATTTTGCGCAATTTAAACCAAATGCTAACGACAGCCAACAACCGACAACCAACAGCCAGCAAACGACAGGCGGGCGACTTGTGACAACCTTTGCTGCACCTTGGACAGGAGGGATTTTTCGGGGGGGGACAGGAAACACGAGATCGGGGTCAGGGAACAAAGGGGGTCAGAGGTCAGACCAAGCAGCCAGGCATTTGATGAACCACCAGTTAGAAATGTTTAGAAAAGTCGTAAAAGCTGGAATTACTCAGTAAACAGAGTTTATATTTTGTGTTAAGAGAAATGTTTTAATTTTACACAAAGGAAAATGTAAAGTTTTAAAAGTACAAACAATTATTAAATATTACAAAATTACTCTAGTTATTAATCCACATACTTAAACAAGTTTATAATAACTTTCATTTTGAGATATTATTAAATTAAATAATGGTTTCCCCAACTCAATTTTACAACTAAAACTAATTTTAATTAAACCTCTCCAAAACCAATATACCCTTAACCCCTAGATGACCAAGGGGCATAAAAAGTAGCATACTGTAAATCAAAAAGTAACTTGCCTGCCATACGGATGTCATCCGTTGCAGATCGTTCGAGCGCAAAATTTAACAATGACACAAACGCACACAAAGTTTGCTGTGGGCGGTGGTTCGGTGTTTGGTGTTCGGTGGGTGCTGGGTGTTGCCACATGCTCATCACCAGTCCCCCCTCTCCCCTCCTCCCCCTCCCTCAGTTGGTTCAGCACAAGATAATACCTAAACACACCTAAAAACCTACGGACAAGGGCTTTGGCTTTCGGCCTTTTGGCAGCAACATGTTTGCCATAGGGGCCAGAGAGAGAGCGAGAGTTGCTCATGCAGAAGCTGTCATGTCCAGCACTCGGTACATACCAGGGGCAGTGAGGGTTAAATAGTGGGCTTAGAGGGTTAAGGGGAGGGTGGTCGGGGTGAACCGTATACGGCAACACTTAAAAGTCACACGGGCGTGGCAAGTTAAATGAAATGCACAATTGATGTGGCCATTGTGCGTCTCCGCTGCCATTGTGTAGGTGATGTGAATGGTCCTTTTGGCGAAGGTCCTGCGAGTGACAGGATGTGCGTGTAGGCCAGCCGAGCAACGGTAGAGGCTTGGGGGAAAACTAAGGAGTCAGGCCAGGCATACCTGCTCCAGATGATAGCTGCTTGCTCCTTGGCTGCTTCAACTCTTTGTCAAATCAAGAAAAAACAGGGAGAAGCTGGAGCTCTGGCAACAGCTGTCGGGCTCTCGTTTAACCCTTGCAAAAAAAAATAGTGGGTTAAGGGGGAAGCAATGTGGCAACAAGCAAAGTGTAAAAAATTTCAATCAATAACCGTAACGATAACATTGTCAGCAGGAATAGCATTCCCAGAAGTGAGAAGATGAGTAAGTCCTGGAAAATACTTGGAATATCAAATACGCTTCTTCTGAAAAGCAGTCATAAAACTCAAGGATTGACTTATTGATAAGTTAATATTTAATATATTGAACTAAATAAGCTTAATATTGAAATTACTTTTTTAACTAAATATTACTCTGCTGCATGAAGCAAAAATCTTAAAAACTATGATAGATAGATAGATAATAATTCTTATTATTAAATTTCCTCTTTGCTACTCTAATTTTTTCATCTCTAAATAAAATATAATTTTCTATATATATATGACAAACCGATCCATATAGCTAATACACCCGTCTAAACAAACACACTTCTCCAAAGTTCGTGCAACTCTTTTGGCGTACATTTGCAATAAATTTTGCCGCCTGTTGACAAGCCGCAAAGTATGCTTTAAAATGGCTAAACCCGTGTCTCCTGCAATCCTGCAGGACGCAGGTCGAAGGGGAGTACCGTTTGGCAAACGCGATTTTTATCGCAATTCAATAGAGTTTCCGTTACATTACGCCGCCGTCCTTTGTCTCCAGCGAAACGGCGGAACTAACAGCGCCACATTTTGTATCCGTGCGACGTGTCAACGTGTATTGCTTCCGCTCGGTTCCAGTTCCTACTCCTTCTCCTTTCACCCAGGAAAAGACACATCCTGTGAATGTTATTGCTTCTAG
Source organism: Drosophila punjabiensis (assembly GCA_008042585.1). Taxonomy (NCBI): domain Eukaryota; kingdom Metazoa; phylum Arthropoda; class Insecta; order Diptera; family Drosophilidae; genus Drosophila; species Drosophila punjabiensis. The sequence continues at coordinate 174,037 of VNJR01012488.1, read as the reverse complement.
GTGTTTGTGTGTGTGTTTCGTACTCTTCGTGTACCTTGTGCCAGGAGGCCAAGACACGCCGGGAATGTTATTGAAATTTTACGTTGTCTGCGATTCCTTTTTTTCGCCGGTGGATTTACATACATTTTGTGGCAGCTGATTTATGACCTGACGTGTGCTGCTTAAAGAGCTGAAAAGGATTCACAAAAACCGTAATTAGGTTGAGCTTCTTCATATATTTAATATATATCTTATAGAGAAATATTATGCGAAACCTAGGCTCCTTTAAGAGCTCTTCAAGGGGATGAGCTTGCCGTAATTAGCCCGCCACAAATGGGGTTCGTTAATATGCTATTCCCTTTCCCAACTCCCCAACAACAAAAAAAAAATCCATAAAAGGGGTTGACTGGATAAACTTTGTGCCTTCTTCTTTTATTTTTGTTTCAGCTCCCGGAAATTGAATTAACGTTAGCTCAGCCCCTCGCTGAGATGTCAATCCTGGAGACCACCTTGAGAGGCTCATTAGGATTCCGTTTCTGGCGGCGAAGTTATCTGCGCTTGTTTACCTTGAAATTAAAAATGCAAAGATTCCTTCAAGGATATTTCCTTGTGGCAGCCTTTGGGCTTTCATTCGGTGGCATCTGCAGCAGGCCAGTTGAATTATTTATGGCACTTGCCGAGGGAGAGCGGTGGCAGTCGAACAGAAACAGATAACAAGATTAAATTATTGTAACAAGAGCATTACGCAACTACTTTGCATAATTTACCGACCGCAGAGAGCGCGGGCAAGCGGCGGCAGAAATAAAAACATTCATCTTGGCCCTAAGTCGGTGCTCCTTGGCTCTGTGATAAAATATGTATACAATAAGGTAGAGTTCTTCTGCGAGCGAGACCCTTATTTCGTAGGTGACAGTCGCGAGTCCCACGAGGCGTATACGTAACTTGCAGTGTTTACAACAATTTGTCACTTTTGCCTCTCTCTTTCTCTCTTTGAAGGACTCAAGGAGTTGGATGCTGCAAGCCAGACTCCTCGGGAATGCCTAATTTGCATTTTAATTTAATTTTTTCCATACCGCGAAATGTCAACAGACAGCGACTCGACTGCGAGTCACTTGCAGACATTTTCTCACCCCCTCGAAGGAGGAGTTGTCCTTGCCGTCTTTGCCACCGGTTTTTGTTTGTCTTTCGCTTTTTCTTAGCGCACTTTTAATTGAGCCCTGCATATGCATGAGCCTGCGGCAACTCAATTAAAGCGATGAAAAAGCTTTGAACTTTAGTCTTGAACTTTCCCCACGAAAAACTCAGCGAAAATCAATGCTCAGCTGCCATCGATTGTCCGACCATAAAACCAGGGATATTCTCTCGTAAAATAAAAAGTATGAAAGGGGGAGCTATAGTCCGTAATCCGATCCAGGAGATACAGATAGCCGCCGCCGCTGCTTCGCTCCACTTGAGGTTGTAACATAAATTCTGCTAAAATTGTCGGGGCCAACCAATCGTGCAACCGTTATTACCTGTTGACCTCCCTCCCGTGGTTCACTTCACAACGCCAGTCCTGGCGTGTCCTGGCCACTTGGCGACGGACGTGTTCCCACAGCGGCTGCATTCCGCTTCCGTCTGCGTCACGGCTCATAATTCTTTAAATTTATGAAGTGTAACCGGAGCGGAGTCTGGCTGCTTTTGGTCTGGTTTTGGTTAGGATTTAGCACAAAAATGGAGAGGGATGGTAACTGGGCCTTCAAGGGGTTAAGCTATACACAGTGAGAGTTGAGAACTTACTTTCAAGCTAAATGCACTTTTGTTCTAAAGAGATTCTTTGCATAAATATTGAATTTTTACCTTTAAGAATTAAACCCTTGACTGACAGTTTAAAGCCTGTCTCAGTATAAATTCCAGTTTAAGTCCTTCTGAAGTCTGTTGAAACCAAGTCATTGCTCCCTGTTTGTGCCACCTTTTATCCCAACTTCCCTTGGGTTTGCCGCCTTCAGCTTTATCTTCATCACGTGACGACACTCACCTAATTTGAGAGCATCTCTTAATCTACGCACAATGAGATAAATACCTTTTGTGGTGTCGGCGGTTAGCCCGTAAAAGCCCCCACCTTAACCCATGTCAGTTCGTTTTAACCCCCCCTTGGCTGTGCTGTGTAATCCGTGGGCTGTTACCGTTACTGAGGCACTTGGCACGCTCCCGAATCGCCACTTGAAGCAAATTGCCTGCGAGCGAAACTTTCGAGACTTTGGCACGAACATCTCGGCGTTTATTACCTGGGATTCCCCTCCTCAAAAAGTCGCTTATCCGAGGCTGTTAATGTATTAATTTGAATTCTTTATGGGCGGAGCAAGCAGGTTGCTGCTGTTCGGGTCGAAATACTTATGTTTGACATGGCAAATTTAGTGGAAAATTGCCGCATGTCGCAATTCTGCATGCAAGTGAAAAGGCTACGTGACTTTGCTGGCAAATAAAAAGAACGGGGAGACAAATTGGCCAGCTTCTCGAGGAACTCTCGAAACCCTCGGAACAGCCAGAAATTTAAAAAACAAATCACACCTACAAGCGGCCAAGACAAATTTCCCCCCAAAAGTCCGACTTGCAGTCCAGACGACAGGCTGGCCATACCTTAGTGTGTGTTTTGCCAGGACCGAAAGTCCTGCCGGTAATGGAGTGGACTTTATTTGGGCGCCTTGTTTGCTGCTCCACGCTCGAATGCCCGAGTGGTCCGTACCTTTTGTGGCACGCTCCGGCGACGAGCGGCGCATTTGTCAGCCTCCGTCCGGATGTGGACTGGAACAAGGACACAGCTACGAACACGGACTGTCAAATGGGATTGCATGTGTTGTGCACTTGGAGAAATCAAGGAGGACAAAGTCAGGCAAAGAACAAAAGCTTACTAAATATGTGTGAATGTATATTTTATAATTTAACAAATAAAGAAATAATTGTAAAATCTTGAAACCCTATTTTGGTAATATTTTTTCAAACATAAAGCAAGCCAAGCAAACGCTTTCATTTCGATCTGTCAAAAGCTGTTTGTTTTACCCCACATTCCTGTACCTTGTACTCCATTCTATTATTTTACTCAACACTGCACACAAGTGAAAAAATTTCCTTAAAATATTTCACAGTTGAACACACTGAATATTTAATACCTAAAAATTCTACATTATGAACAACGAGCGCCGGCTGCAAATAACCAAGCACATGGTTGTCAATTTGGACAGCCTTAATGATAAATTCGAGTCGGCTTACAGCCTGGATGGGGTTCACATCCTGCCGCCTTTGGTGGGTTACATTTTTGATTTTATTGTTTGTTATATATAGAATTTATAGCTACTTTCTAACACCCAGATGACAGACATAAAACGAATGGAGATGCAGCAGCTTCGTCTGCAAGCCTTGGCCATAGAGATGAGCCTTAAGAGGAATAAGCCGTCTATTGCGGAGAAGCAAATGAAGTGCCTGATGCCACGCATGGTTAACGCCGCCACCAATACCGCGCTGACCGAAAATAATAATTCCAATCCCATTCCTTGTCCCAAACCAAATCCCGTTCCCGTTTCCACATCCCCACACACTTCCGCTCCTGCTCCTGCTCCTCTGGTCGTATTGGGTCGCTTCCGGCAGGAACTGCAAAAGTCAGAGACCGCGATCTATGATCACAGCAAAAAAGAGCTCATAACAGTTGCTTCAGCCAAGGAGATTCTTCCCATTTCAAAGGCATCTCACGAGGTCATAAAGGCTTCACCGCAGCGAGCAGTGTTCCTGCCTGTAGCAGAATGTGTGCTGGGCTCTATGAGATCCAGCTTCGTGCCAAAAATACAGTCAGTACAGGGCTCCACCACCACCATTGATCTGAGGGTGCGGACCGGTCAGGAGCGAATGCCAGAACGGCCAGTGGTTTTTTCCACTTCCCCCCAGATTCAAGGAGCTCCGACCAAGGTGACTGAAGGTAGGTTTCGCAGCCGGATTCCCATAAGGCGCCATCGAGCAGCTATCCTGACCACGTCTCAGCCACTGGAGGTTAGTGTGTCTGGACATGGCTCCTGCCACGAGCGGAATGACTTGAAGGCCAACAGTGCCAATGAAAGGAGACGCAATTACGGTGCCAAGGTGGCAATGAAACGCAATGAAATGGCCAGAAAGCGCGAGGAGCTGGCTAAATTGAAGCCACCACCAAGGACTACCAACCACCAAGTACCCAAGAGCATCAGGACTCCCATCAGGCGCATGGTGGAAGGGGAATCCCAGCTGGAGCAGCAGCGTCACCAAATTCAGGAATCACCTAGGACTTATAGCAATAGTAACCAAGTCCCCAAGAGCATCAGGACACCCATCAGGCGAGTAGACGCAGATTTCGAGGAGACTGGGATGGATCAGCAGGGAAATCGCTTTCAATCTTTCGATCAGCAGACGCTATCGGCGAGGAGTAGCAACCACCAAGTCCCCAAAAGCATCAGGACTCCTATTAGGCGCGTGGAAGGAGGTGAATCACCGCATTTCCAAATTCAGGAATCACCGAGGATTGATAACAAAAACAATCAAGTCCCTAAGAGCATCAGGACACCTATTAGGCGCTTGGAAGCGGGCTTCGAAGAACAGAAAGAAAACCTTTTCCAAATACATGATCAGCAGCCGGCATCGACATCGAAGACTGACAACAACCAAGTCTCTAAGAGCATCAGGACTCCCATTAGACGCATAGAAGCTGGAAGCGAAGAGTCCGAGCTGCTGAAGCAGATGCATCTTTTCCATTCACTGGCCTCCCGCCAAAAGGCCGAGCAGGAACGCCTTCAGGCCCAACTAGAGGAACAGCAGCAGGGACTGATCGACCAATTGGTCAGCCAAATAGCCCGCAGTGACATTAAAGAGACAAACAACCAGGTAGTGGTGGATCCGGAGCAGTAGCTCCATCTTCAATAAAAAAAATTAACGGTTCATCGGGAAGTCAAAAATCAGACTTGGGGGAGGGACACATGATATTCCATGGACCGACCAGGATTTTCAATTTGTAACCAGGCTACAATTTTGAATTCTGGATCGGTCGGTGTTTTCAGTTTCGCCTACTCGTTGACACAAATCAGTGTAAATAAATATTAAATTTTTGGAACGCGTGTGTCGGTAATACTGTGTATAATTTGCATTATATCCAAAAATTCCCACCAAGAGTTTTGGTAATATTTACTAAGCACGAAATACAAAATCCATAATAAAAAAATTAAGCAATTCAGAGAATTCGTAATTATTTAAATGCAATAGATCATCCGTATCTGGGAAAATTTCAACTCGAAAGTATATTTCAAGTGTCTGGAATTAGTTCTCAATTCCGTTGACTTTTTTGTATGCCACGTGAGGCCCCGGTAGACTTGTGGCATAATCCGCTGGTCCGCCGGTGGCCAAATATAGCGGCCACCGAGCGTCTCTAATTGCGCCCAACGTCTGCAGTTGCGCCACACAAGATGCCCCAATCTGTGGCGAGTGCAATTGCGAATCCGAACCGAATCCGAATCCGGAGGTGGGGCCACCTGCCCGGGCGTCTCACGATGATGTCTCTATAAGCGCTACTCCTCTGCAGCCGTGGTGAAAATTCGCTTGGGCCGTTTCACTTGGCGCGCCCATAACTCGGCGTGTTATTAAGTGTAAAAATTAAAATTTCATAAATTGTTATGCTTTATTTAGAGTGCGCCGAGCGCGGAGAGAAGGGAATTTCCCGCCTCTGCTTTTCCTGTTTTCCATCTTCCCATCGCAATGATGTCGACGCGTGTGGCTCTTGTGTGTGATTTGCTCGCTTTGGAAGCTGGGCAATATTGAGACTTAAGTGGACATAATTAAAAGCACTTAAGAGTCGCCACAGATCGCACCAACTGAGATATATACAAGATGTGGCAGCCTACTGACTGAATCGTACATTGGATGTTGGCCAAATTTGCTAGGCAATTGGCAGATAGTGGAAAGATCACAGACGGGGTATAGATTAGTGGCTATATTGAAGAGCTTTATCTTGGGGATCCTGTGAAGTTATCTTAAATCAAAGGTAGAGTGTCTAGAGCAAGGTAGGATTTAGGTGATTGCTTAAGTCCTTTGAAATTTATTTTAAAAAAAATTATTATTATTTCCTTCTTTCCCAGAGATGCAATATTTAATGTTCGCTAAAACATTAATGACAAAGATATCCTTTCATCTCACCTCACTTAATTCCCATACTCTCTTATGGATATTATCCTTTTGCAAATGAAGTTGGAAATAGTTAGCTCTAATCTCTTGTTTTTTCACTTGGCTAATCACACGAGAAATGAGGAAAACTTGCACGAGCTGGCAAAAATGCCATGGAAATCATTTCGCGCCTTTGCTCGCTCGGTGGCAGGGGTTTATTAAATGAAGTGCACATGAAACGGGCCTTTGGATTTCATGACTAGAATAAACATAATCAAAGTAATAACTCGAGCAGCTTTTCCACCACCCTCCTCCTCCCCGCCCGCTCCACCTTCTGGGAAACATGTGAAATTAATCTTGTTTATGTTTGTGGAAAAGGAGGAACGAGGAGGCTTAAACTGAGGCAACCAAGAAAGTTTTCTCTAAAAGTTTTCGGTTTGCCTTTTTGCGCAAGTTTTCTTTTCTCCAAGGGGTGGGGAGAGAGCCGTTGGGGGTGAAAAGTTTCCAGTTTCGAGTGAAAATAAATAAAATCGAATGATTTCACTTTTGTTCGAGGCACGTAAATAGTTTTGCCTTGCCACAGGGATAAAATATTCAAGTGCAAATGCGAAATTTAATTAAAATATTTCTAAAGCGTTTAAAAAATCAAATTGAAAAGCATACAAAATGGATATGATAGATTTGCATTTTAAAACAAAAATAAATAAAACATTTAAATAGTAGAGGAACTAAACTCAAGAAAAATTTAAATTGTAATAAATATATCTTGTAAAATATTTTTCTTATAAGAAAACGTATTAACTTTCAAAATTCCCAAGTCAAATAAAAGATTTTTACCTCACTTTAAACAACAAGAAAATATATAAAATTCCGTATTATTTCCCTTCTGTGGAAATTTCCATATTTAAAAGACGTTAAGCGGGCGTGGCATCCATATTTACCCTCTTGTGGGCGGTAGGTGTGTGCGATATATATGTGTCTGTTCTACCCTTATCTCGGCATAATCTGCTTATTCGGCAACATAAGCGAAAAGTTCTGTCAACAAAATGGAAATCAGGAAAAATTTGTTTGCCGTTTAAATTCGATTTTGATCCTATTTATCCAGTAAATTGCAGCAATTGAAAGGATTTGCCAAGGAGTCGCTGCTTGTTTGATTTTCAAATTACCTTTCGCCGGCAGTATATTGACTGATGTGTGTGGGTGTGATGTGATGTGATTGGATGTGGTGCAAACACTTGTTAAAGCTGATCCAGGGCTTTAAGGAGCTGACACACCATGGCATCACCGACACCCCCCGAGGGATTTCCCGCCTCCCCAGCTTTGGTGGAGATATTGAATTTCAATAGCTGCAGCTGCAGGAAATCACTTCCTGGCGACAAAGTAGACGAAATACGAATGGAAATCAGCCAGGATGAAGGTCGGGGGTGACCGGAGAGGAAAAGCAAAAGGACGACGCGACAGTGGCCAAAGGAAAGAAGTCCCCAAGTGCGGGTCAAAGAAAATAAAACTTTATGCAAATGCGCCACTTTGGCCGTAAAATGAAATAGTCCCCGGCCAAATTATACCTTGATGCCTGATGAGGAGCCCCTGCTCCTCCTTGGTTCTGTGTCTGGGCCAATTGTCCTGGAATTGAAACAAAAGGGACTCCATTTCGATTTGCTTCCTCCTCCTCTTGCACAATTTCAAATCCAGCTAGTTTGGGAACCCGAGCAGGTGACTTCAACTTGGCGAAACTTTTGCACTTTACAATTTACAATTTACCTAGATTCGGCGGGGCATCGCTTTGTTCTTTCCCCGGGGGAAACTTTTCCGGCGACAATAAAATGTCCAACTTCATTCCGGAAGTTGTTACGGACACGTTGGCCGCCGTTTGCAGTCCGCCTTTCTGCTGCTTTTTTGGCCACTCATTATTAATATTATTATTATAATTCCACAGGGTCGTCAGCCCACTCTGGGTTCCCTTCCAGCGAGTGAGCTACATTTTTGACCGGAAACGGATGCTGTTATTAATTCACATGTCCGGCCAGCTTTGGATGTGGGCTAGCCCCATCAGGTATATCAGCAGCAGGAGCAGGAACAGCAGCAGCAGCAGCTTCATCCTGCGAGTCCTGCACTTATTCTTTCTCTGCTGATTCCTAATTAAATTTGCCACTTTATTTGCTCTCCTTTCATTCGCTCTGAATCCGCCATTCCCTTTGCTCCTTCGCAGTGTTGTCTTAATTGTGTTTGTGCTACTCTATTTCATCCACTCTCCCCGCACACTAACACACACACACAGAGAGCACTCATTTATGCCGCGCAGCTTCCTGCGTCTTGGTCCTGGTCTCCAGGACTCTCGCTCCTAGTCTGAGGTGGCTGTTTGTGCTAAAATAATTGAATTAATAATTGCTGCGTGTGGTTTTCATGCTTTTCCAGCTAAGACAAGTAAGAATGCTAAGACGACCCAGAATCAAGGAAAGCAACTACTGAATACCTTGTGAAAATGGAATTTCATTAAGAAATTATGTTTGAATAAATGTATCCTGCATTCTTTAAAATGTCTTGATAACTCATTTATGTCATAAATCTTAATTGAATATTAAAAGGCTGTTAAAGTTTATCAAGTGATCACAAAAATATGTATCAAAAGTTTTAGAGTGGCAGAATTCTTTAAGCTATTTTCGTTTAATAATTCTAATATTAATATAAACGTATTTTTAAATATTTATTTTTAGTATTTATTATGAAAAGCGTAGCTAATTAATGTGATTATTCAAAACTCTTTCCACTTGTTATTCTTTAAATGTTAGGAAATATTTTTGTATGCCAAAATGTCAAATTAATTTCTATTTTAATCCATAACAAATACACCCTAAAATCCTTCATTTCCAGGGTATGGAAAAAACCCAGAGTGCTTAAGCCTGAGCTCAAGCTCGACGCCGAGTCGTGTGCAACTTTTATCTCCGGCAGCTCTTGGCGCTGTCTTTGCCCCAATCCCCACTCCCACTCCTCCACAGAAACTTGCTCGGATGCCTTTACTTGCTCACTGATTTAATAAATTAACGTTAATTAGCTGTTGTGGTCGATGGCGGGGGAGGGGGCAATGGGGAACTGGGTTAGCTCAAAAGACAATAATGCCAAGGATCCCGGCAACTTTCGTCCTGGCTGTACGTGATTTCCGCGGCTGCTCTAAGATTTAGCCCGTAACCCAGCCAGAGTTCGATGTGTGAATTATGGGCTGTCAGAGCGGCGTCATCACGGTGTGCTATATATATATCCACCGATAAGTCACTAATATAAATGCGCCTGTTTGTTTATGCCATTTTAATTAGCCAAATGAGAGTGCCCAAAGATCAGCAATGGGATTATGGCCATTATTATTCCAGGAAGCCAGATTGAGTCGAGAGTCAACAGAATGAATTCATTTTCAACTTTCGGACGGTCAAAGAATCCAATTAAAGTCACAGCGCCAGGGCCGCAGGCAGTCAGTTGACTTTGGTCCTGGACCAATGCAATTGCACAGGACAGCGTCAAAAGTGCGCCAAGGAAGTTGACCCGAGCCGGACCAAGTTGCTTGAGACATTCGCCTTCGGGGCCCGAAGACTCAAGGAGCTGGCCGGCATTTAAATTGAAATTAACATCCTGTCGGAGGATCCTCACATGCCACACACTCTCGCAGCAGATGTGTGTGTGCTCATTATACCGAAACCGGGCGAAGTCAAAGTCAAAGGCCGAAAGAAAAGAAAAGGAAGCCAGGCTGGCAAAATGGCAAGAAAAAAAGAAAAAAGAGAAACCAAAAGAAAACTTGCCAACAAGTGCTGGCCCAAAGCAAAAGCTGCCAAGCAAAGGCAGCCCAAGGAAAGTGTCAAGCAAACATCTGACTAAACAAACTCTTGCACAAGCCTGCAATTGACACTGAACAAAATGAAGAAGACATCTGTAAAAATTTAAAATAAATATTATACAATTTGTTGAAGGCTTGCCTACTTTTAAAAACCATATTTGTAACTTTACAAACTTTTACTTTAGGGTTTATTTTCATTTACATCAAAGATTTCTATTGATTTATTATTGATTGTCCACTTTACATTTCTCTCAGTGCTCAATTTCCGGCACCCACACTCACAACAACAAAAAAATACCCACACACACACACTCTTCCACATTTATTTTAGAGAGACAGCGACACACACACTCACTTTCACACACAGTGGTGTAATTAAGAGGCCATTGTTATTTCGCTGACAAAAGTGAAAGATCCTTGATGGATAACGGCCTGACTTGCTGTTGTTGCTGTGTGTGTGTCGGTGTCTCATCCTTTTTCGGTTCGTTCCTTTGCCTGTTGACACTTCAAAGTGCGAATGTCTGTGTGTGTGCGCCCTGTGCTCTTTGATGTAATCAGCTATAGAGGAGTTCGCCTGCCTGCCACCGCCTCACATCAGCCAACTTGACACATTATTCCCAATCTTGCAATTATTCTTACCTCAGCCTTTGACGACAGCAATTAAAAGTCCCTCAAACACACACACACATATACACACACATATGCGCGGTCCTTGAAGGACTAATTTCGGCTGTGTGAGTGTATTTTTGCTGATGTCTGCATAAATATTTAATGTGTTTGCCTTGTTAGTGGCGATATCACTTTATTCTGCGGAAGGATTAAATTAATGCCAAACGCGTGCGACAGCCCCAACCTTAACCCGCCAAAGCCCAACTCGCTGGTTGTTGTTTTAGGTATCGCAAACACACGCAGCAGGATATATATCAGGACACGGGAAAGGGGTTAAGCCAGCAGGAGGAGGCGTGGGGATTGTGTGAGTTTTAGTGGCTGGCGTAGGCAAACAGACAAGTGGAAACCGCTACTTACACTAGTTAGCTAATCAAATTAGTTTTATTAACACGTACGTACAACACACTCGCAGCACACACACGCAGCACACACACACATATGTGCCAGAGCTACGTGTTAATTGCCTGTTAAACTGTTTAATGCGTGAGTAAATTTACAGCTGCAAAAGTGTTGCCTGCTTTTCGGCGACAAAATCATGAATTTGAATCGGTTTATCTGTTGATATATGCAAGCAATTGGGTTTTGAAAAGGAAATTAGAATAGAAAAAAAATTAAAATCGGTATAATATAAAATAATAATGTAACGAAAAAAGAAAAGATTCTAAGATTTTCAAAGAAAAGAACATGTTTAGATATATGCAGCATTCTTTTAAGCACCTTTTTGCTAAGATATAAAATCTCTTAAGTGTGTTTATAGAAAAATACATGAATTGATAGATCAATGAATTATAAAAATCTTCATATTATTATATTAAATATAGGAATAAAAGCATTGAATAATATTGTAGACCATATGAAATATTAATTTCTAAGACTAACTGTAGGAATTTCTACAAAGTTCCCTTTATAATATGCACGACTCTAAAATAACAAAATAACTTTATTTATATACAATCCTAGTACATATAAAAGCGTATATTAACATCCTTATCTAGCATAAATCAAGCTCAAGCTAAAGAAAACAATCAAAGCACACAGAAAATAAATCTCAGTACTTAACCCGCTATGTTGCTGGCATTCAAATGAATTTTAAGTTATGCTGCGCATATTAATATAGCAATTTTTGCTCAGAATATACTGAAAAGCCTTTCCCCTTTTTGCCATTTTTCCTCAACAAACGAGTGTGTGGCACACAAATGGCCAGTTAATTGGACCGCTGACATCAGCAGCCGAAACCCGATGACAACCCCGGCTTAAGCCCAAAGGCTTCTTCAATTACACGGACTGACCACCATAATTAATGCTAATAAATAATAAATTTACATATATAAAAACGTCCCCGAAAAGCATGTGACACGCAATCCGAGACATGCAGAGTGAAAGTGAAAGTGAAAGTCCTAGCCGGCATACAAATCTCCCTAATTAAGGGACTCGGCGATGCCAGTACTGTGATAACATGCAAAAGCAAAAGCGAAAGCGAAAGGAAACGGAAGCGTTTAATTAACTTGTTTTCTTCCGTCTGGCTCCCAGCTCGATTCATAGAGTATGCGAAGCGTATCGGGCAATTAGCCGGACCAAAGAAATCGAAAGGGAAATTGAAAATGTGCGTATCATAAATTGCTGACCCACCACTACCATTTCCACTCCCATTGTTCCCCCCATCAGAGTCTCCAGAATCAGATATAGTAACAGAAATTGCACTGGCGAAGGCCTAAGAAAGGCCACAAAAACTTTTGCTCGTAAGAAAGTTCGAGTTGGAGAATAAACCGCATCTCTCAAATGTCCAAATGCAACAGAGTTACACTCGCATCTAGCGAATTGTTTCAGGCCTTTGCTTTTGACAACTATTTTCGGTTGCACTGCCAAAGTTTTTCAATTAGACATGCCAAGGAAATCACTCAACAAAAGGGTGAATTTCGAGCATTCAAGCATTCGTTTCAATCAATTTCGGTGTGTTTGTCAACCGTGAAGATAAGAAGAAAGCATGGCAGTCAAATTAATTAGCATTCATTGCCTGCCCAATTGAGCTTGTAAATATTTCATTAATCGACTCGCATTAATAACAGTCCGCGTGATGGATGGGGCTGACCTTCTTATTGAAGAGTGAGAAACGCAGAAGCACTCAAGAAGACCCTTTGAGAAGCGCAGAGAAAGGCACTTTGAGAAGCTCTAAGGAAACCCCTTTGATAAGCGCAGAGAAGGACCCTACTTAACCTGCCAAATTCGCACATCTCCCCAGTTGGCCAACTTTTAATTTGCTCACATTCTCATTTGCGAGAACAAAGTCACTCCACAACAAAAGATGCCAATTTAATCTAGTCCCTGCTCCTGCTGGCCACATGGGACACTTGCTCGTAAAACCACTGGACAGGACTACAGGAAAGGAAGAGCGGACACAGCAGAGCAGCCTGTGCACAGGAAATGACTTCAGTGCCGGACCCTCTGTGTCTCCGTATGTCCGTGTGTAAGATGTTGGCGCCAGCAGGTAACTTCCGGCATAGTCAAATTGAAAATGGCTTCGGCAGGCCACAATCCCCCAAGCTTCACATTGCCCATTTCCCATTTCCCAACCACTCCCCGGGGGATCCGGCCAGCTGCTCCACTTTGCTGTGGCCAGAGTGTAAAGTTGTCTGCACTCGCAAAGTGTGACAAATTAAATTAAAGCCAAAAAGCCCGTTCGAGGTAGTAGCTGTAATTGCTTAATGCCCACTCCCAATTAGAAGCAGAAAGAGTTCCCCTTCAGGGGAGCGGGAAATAAAGGAGGAAAAGGAGTCCTTTAAGGTAAGGATGTACTCCTTTGAGCACGTGAGTTCTTGAACTGCGACCAGCACTTGACTTATGACATTAGAGCGCAGACACAAATCTTTATGAGTCGCGCGCTCCTGCCAGGACATAAGTAAGAAAAACTACAGTTTCCACTTAGTCCAGCATCATACACACACACACACACACGCACTCCTGCGAGGACATGCTGCAAATGGCAGCTGCGAGTGGTCAGTGACAAAAACTAGAGGCATATTACACTGGGAATAACTTTGAAACAAAAATAAATAATTCTATATTAATCTCATTACTTCCTCCTATATTCTTGTGGGTTTATTAATGGATTTTTAAATTTTTAAGGATATATATACATCTTCCCCACTATTTCTCTGTGTGCACAGTAAAGGACAGTCAAGCAGCCAGACTGACGCATTGTTGTGGCCATAAGTCAGCGAGCGGACAAGAGAAAAAAACCTGTGCAGTGAGTTGAAAATCTTAAAGATAAATAAAGACCAAAGGACTTTTCAGAGGATGTGGGAAAATCCCAGCCCGACCTTTGACCCCAAAAAAAGAACGGCAACCGCAAAAGGCAGCAAACAAGCAGAAGATGGAGAATCCAGCGAGAAGATGATGAGCAGGACAGAGCGATTATGACGCTGCCGGCATCCAACGGAGCGCAACTGATGAAGCCCACTTAGAGGTGTCCCTGTTCCTCTACATTTCCCCTCCCCCAGCCTGCTTTTCCTGCTCATTTTCCATCTCCCTGCTGCCTGCTCCTTTCTCCACGGACAGTGGTCAGCAATGCCTGGCAACATTTGCCGTTGACAGAGTGCAGGAACATGAAGATGGAAGGCGAAGAGTAGAAAAAAAAAGGAGCATGCTGGAAGCAGCTGGGTGAGTCAGTGTGAGTGCGGGAACGTGTGTTGGACTACTTGGGGTCGTCTGGACAAACATTACCCATCGTCGGACACCACCGGACATGACCAAATGAAAATGTGTAAGGCTGGCCCCTGGCGGCGTCGTCATCGTCATCGTCGTCGTCGTCGGCGTCGCCGCACAATTATTACTTCAACTTTTCATTTGGGTCTCTCCACTTTGCGGGCTTTTTGCCTGGGGTCTGGAGGTGCTGCAGGATCACAGGCAGGATGGCAGGATACTCCTGGCCATGGCTTGTAATTTCGCTTCCTGCGTCTCATTTTTCATATTTTACCGCTTTGAGTGCCATTTGGCAAACTGCAAGCTGGAAACGGCAACGGCAATGGCAACGGCGACTGGCCAACAAGGTAAACAGACAATTTCTCAAGCGACTAATGCCCTGACTTATTGTTGAACTTAAAAGGAAGGATTGGAGTGAGTGAGTATGAGGCATGTTCTGGTGCCAGCAGACAAACCTCAAAGTGGACTTCGGAATGGAAAAAAGCGGAGTTAGGAGAAAGGGTCAAGCTATTGGAAAGGTTTTTAATTTAATATTAAATTACCTTAGAAATTATTGATCCCTGAATAAATTTAAGCTCTTTAATAGAATATGATTATTTATTTATTTGTTATCCAGACTCCATGTTGTTGTTGTTATGACTCTATTTTTAAAAACAAGATAGCCAAGATCGGGAAATCGATGTTTATATATCTTTGCAGTTTGCAATTGAATCAATTCTGAAATAATTATCTTATATTCATTTTTTCGGAATAACCAAGTTTAAAAATATTATAGCTTGGTCATTAATTTTAATTGGGAAAGCTTAATTGTTTTTATAAGGTTAACAAATCCGCTTATTTTTTGTAACATTTACAAACTTTAATTTGTTCGTAAATTGACAATTTGACAATTTTAATTTTTCAAATTTAAAAATTTACAAATTTTGAAATATGTAATAATTTTTGATTTTTTCTTTTATACACTTCATTATTTAATTATTCGAATTATATTATCATTTTTTATAATAATTTTTTGAAAAAATCAAAGTTAAAACCAAAAAAAAAACATTACTAAGTTAATTATGCATTTTATTCAACTCGAAAAGCTTTAATTTGTTAGTTGTTTTAAAAATAATAATAAATCTGCCTTATAAGTTACCAAATTTAAGCAAGTTAATTTTATTAAAATTTTTGACAATTTTAATGATTTAACCCCTTTTAACCCCTTTTAGATTTTTGAAAAAAAATTACATTTATATTTTTGCCCTGACATGGCTAGATCGACTTGACTTTTGATGCTAATCAAGAATTTATACGATTTATAGGGTTGAAAATGACCCTTTTCTGTATTGCAAGCTTTTAAATGAATTTATTTTACCCTTCAATTTTAGAATAATGATAAGAAATGTGATACATTCTTAATTCAAAAATATATATTTCAATATTAGGACCATATTCGTATAAATATATATATATAAAAAAACCTACGCCTTTTTGTAGTCTACCAAAAGGCAGACACGAGATCTATTCCATACATTGATAGCTTGAGATATCTGTTTATGATGGCCGCGTCGATTTTGATTCCACAAAGAAAGAGTTCAATAGCTGGCGAAGCGATTGGAACTCCGAGTTCAATGTCAAATCGCTGACCTCTGCCGGAGGACGGCCAAAAAATGGGTGGCAACAGATTGTGCATACGACCTGTTGAAACAGTCGAAAGTCACAGTTGCAAACAAGAAAAAAAAGGCCTCCAGAGACCAGAATAAAAACGCAGCATTATAAACAAAAAAAAACTGCCTACGAGAAAAACAGAAAGAAAGCAAGAATGAAGGCAAGAGAAAAAAAGCGGGCGAGAGGAGGCTGGCTGGCCATAAAGAGCCTAGCAAAAGTACAGAATTTATGTGTATAAGTAAGCCACGAAGGTCATATTAAATTGCCATAAAGAGCTATCGATTTTATCTGCAACAATGAGCGAAGGAAAATCGCTGCGCACAAGAAAATGCTCCGGCATCCTAACGAGGACACTGACACCGCCGAGCAAGCTGGGAGGGAGGCGTAGGGGAGAGCGGAGCAGGGAAAGCGAAGAAAAGAAACAAGAGGAAAATAAAGCAGCGGGCAGTCGAAAAATCCATAAAGAGGCGCGTCTGTGTCGAGGGGGGGCCAAAGGAAAAGTTTTTTCCGCAGCTATTTTCTTACCCATCCCCGTCTCCTACTATCCTACTATTTTACTATCTCCTCCTCCCTGCCGGTTTTCCCTTTTCCACTGGCTAATTAGAAAAGTTTTCCCCGTTCCAACTGAGCGAGAGCTGAGCGCTCATAGGTGCGAGTAGCCGAGTCGCCATTTTTTAGCCCACGTGGCGTATGAGCGACGGAGACGGAGAGCGCTGGTGTCACACCTACTTACCTACCACACGTAGCCAGGAGCTCGACCATTGGCTGGCATAAATCACAGTTACCCCCTGATCCCTCCCAGATTTCCCATCCTGACGAGCGGAGCACCTAACGCACTCGGAGAGACACACCTTCCGTTCAGGAGAGCATCAGAACCTGGAGCAGGAGCTGGAACAGGAGCAGAAGCAGGGGCAGGGGCAGGGGCAGGAGCCGGTGCAGGGGTTGGGTTTTTAGTTAGCCCGAGTTCCCGGCGCACCTGCTCTCTCTCAGCTGTGTGTGTGTCTCGCTTTCTCTCTCTCTCCGCCGCCGCTGCTTTCTCATTTGTATTTACCTAAGACAGCAGTGGAAATAAAAAAGGAAAAGCTGGGAAAAAACCGAGTACCTAACGAGCGAAAGCTGCGCACCTAAAACCTGCGCTACACAAAAACTCCAGACGAGCTGAGAGCACCTCACCAGCACACACACACACACACACATACAGAGATGCTCACGCACACTGGGAAAGGCGGAGGAAAAGCATAGGAAGAGCAGCGGGGGAAAGGCGGCGGGAGAAAAGGTGAAAGCCGAGCCACGAGACGAGACGAGACGAAATGAGAGGAGACGACGTTGACGAGCACACGACGACTATGGAAAATGACGATGACGATGACGTTGATGGAGGGAAATAAAGAAAACGAAATAGGCGACGGAAAAGCGGGTGGGGAATGTAGTGAAAAAGGGTGTGGAAAATAGGGAATAAATAGGAGCTATAAGGTAATAAAAGAGGGCAGAAGAAAAGTCTATAAAAGTATGAAAATCTCTATTAAATAATTGTCTAAACGTTTAGAAACGAATATTAGCTTCATGGGCTACAGTTTGATTTGTGTTTTTAGGTTACTTGGGAAACACATTTTTGGAAAAATCTTTATTGGTAAACTAGCTCTGATTTAAAAGGAATTATTTACTGTTTTTGTTTCATTTTAAAGCCTCTTGATTTGTTCTCTGCTTTAATTTCGAAGGCATCTACAAATAGAATGAAAATTTGTGGAATAAAAAACCATTTAAGACTATAAAGATCATTTTAAATATTTTTATTTAATGTAAAGGTAAGCTAATAAAGACTCCGACATTATTTTTAACCCATTTAAGGTGCAAATTTACAGAAAAATAACATTTTAAATGCTAAGTTCAACAAAAATCCCTTTCTAGCAAGCTTTTAAGTTTATGAAGAAAGAGTTTCACACATTTATTATGATATTTGACCCTAATCGCTCTCCCTACAACATGATTTGTTTTAGTTTTATAGCCTTTTTTATGAATAAATCACTAAGGCAACATTTTAGAGAGGAAAATCATTGCCTTAGCCGTCGGGAAAACCCATAGCTGGCCATAAAGGCACCCCTCCTCCGATGTGCCCGTGGAAAACCCCCTCGAAGGTGCTTGGCTTTGGTTGGCTGCCAACATTTTCGTGCTCACCTTAAAAAGCGTAGGTAGGTCTCCCCCATAAGCCAGACCGAGAGCGAGCGAGACAGCAGGACAGGCAACAACCTGGCTGTGATTGTGTATGTGTTTCAGAGTATCTCAGTATGTGTGAGAGCGAAGCAAACGAACGAAAAACGCACGACGAATAACAACTGTTACT
This sequence comes from Drosophila punjabiensis, assembly GCA_008042585.1. Lineage (NCBI taxonomy): Eukaryota > Metazoa > Arthropoda > Insecta > Diptera > Drosophilidae > Drosophila > Drosophila punjabiensis. The sequence goes on along the minus strand of VNJR01012488.1, from coordinate 155,726 downwards.
TGCGGTTGAGGTTGCAGCTGGTACTATGAGGGGGTGGGGGCGATGTGTCAAAGGGGGTGAGTGAGCGAGGTACAGGTGAAAGAGAGAGAGAGGTAGCAGCGCAGCTGGCACCTACAGCATGCCGCTCTCTTTCCCCAAGCAGGCCACCACGACGACGACGGCGACGACGACGACGACGGAGAACGAAGACGATGAGCCAACACCTAAAGCAGGTACATACAGACTTATATATACATGTACCCAGGGGGTGGGGGGCTCTGACGCAGGTAGATTGGTGGATGCGTAAGGTACATTATATATATCAGACTCAGACTCACGGAGCTTCCAAGCACGTGTCGAGACTGCCTCGCTGCCTCTCGGAGGTGTTTGCGGGGGGCACATGCGCAGTGCGGCCAGGCTCTCGCGAGAGTAACGACTCTTCTCCTGTTAACTCATCGCTGTTAGCCAACAGCAGGGGAAATGCAGCAGGGGCAAGGCTAACAGAGATCTCTGGACGGTCGAGAAAATTCATAAATAATGTTAATTTATTTTAGCCATTGCAGCGGCTGCTGCTGTCTTCGCCTAGCAAGGAGTGCTGACAGTTTTCCCAAGATATAGCCATAAAACACAACTCACAACCACACACAGTTAAGGACTACAAGCTCTGGGTGTGAGTGTGTGTTGTGGAGAGACATTGACCCACAAAGGAAATTAACATAATTGTTGATTCTTGCGTTTTATTGTCGAGTGCGTTCTCTGGCCTTGTCCTCGACTGAATCGATTGTGTGGAAAATATACAAAGGACGAAAATTCGAAACTGATGATGCAGCGAAAGAGCAGGGATCGAAGAAAATTAAAAGGGTCAACAGGAGCCCTTAAAAGTAGGCAATATGTTAAGAAAGTACTCCTTTTTAAAGATTTTCTTTCTATATTTTTAAATTTCTATCATTAAACAATTTTAGTAAATTTGTTCATGTCTTCTTTTCTGATTCTTAATATTTGGTGTATATTTTTCTATAAAAATTCTATTTTTCACAATCTAATATTATCAAAATTTAAAATTTGCAATAAATTACCTTCATCTAATTCAATATCCAAATTTATCTATTTTAAAACTTCATCTTTAGGTTACCCTTAATTGAATTTTAATTTCCATTGATTGCACTTTTCGACCTTTGGCAGCCCCCCCTTTTCGCTGGACAAACAAAAAGTTGCGCATACGCCATGTTGCCCCTCGGAAACAAGCCAACAAAATGTGCATTGTTTTCCCTTTTATTTTGTTCGGAGGTGGAGAAACCAAATGAACAGTGCCCGCTGTCGGGAAACTTTCCTCGCACTTTTCACGCTTCTTTTTAGGACCAGAGATGGAGCCCGCAACAGGAGCAACAGGACAGGACAGCCAGGACTTTCCTTGTTGCTCTTTTGGCTGCTACAAATAACCGGCATCAACTTTAATCACCTGCTTAATTAAATCAGTTTCGTCCCGGCGCAGGTTGCCCAGCTTCAGCCTCTTCCCAGTCCTCCCTCGGACTTGGTCATTGTTCTGTTGTCCTGAGTCCTGGCTGCCTGCATAAATTATGTGCTGCATAATCACCTACAAGCGTTCTTTTTAAGCTCCTGGCAAGTGTCCTTTGGCCTCTTTCCTCTGTGTTCTGTGTTTTTGACCACTTTTTATTATTATTTTTTTTTTGTTTCTGGTCGCTGATGTCCGATAAAGTTCTTAAATCATTTACGTTTTCCTTGCCTTTTCCTTTGTTTTTCCCTCGATGTGGTTTTCATTTGCTTAATGTTTGCGTAGAGTTTTTATTTTATCATGAGATTCAGATTTGGATTTATGTTTTTTAATTCCATTAGAGAGCCATTGTCAGTGGAGAAGATTTTAAGATATTTAGACTAAGCAATGTGTTGGAAAGCTTAACGAGCTGTAAAAAGATTTAAAAAAGGTGTAGAGAGTTTTATGGAATATAAAAGTTATTTTGAGGGAGAAAAATAATACATTTATTTCTCTGTAAAACTCTCCTTATAAATATATCGTTTAACCTTTATTCTTTTATTTTCTCCCATATAAATTATCCTTCGATGTTTGTTCAATTCAGAACTCAACAACAAAAGCAATTAGCAAAGACACGAGGTTAATTGGTAACCCCCAAAATGTGTTTCCCCCATTTCAGAGCTCCTTTCCTCCTGGTTAATGTAATGGACCGCAATTTACGTCAACTTAATACTCATTTCTGAGCAGGAGTTTGTTGGCAGTGCCAAGGATGCTATGCCAAGGATATGTGTATGAGAATGGGTGGTCCAAGGAGGTTGATTTGCTGCTCCATTTCTCGCACCACTTGCCCAACGCCTAGGTAAGATTTATTGGGGGAATGGGGGAGACTTGCTTCGACTCGCAGGACCTCAAGTGAGCAACGCAATTTGGTGAAAGTATCGAGTTTCGCCCGCAAAACACTTTCACCACGAGTGTGTGTGTGTGCCTCCATTTTGATTTTTTCCCTGCTGCGGCTGCTGGACGTAGAAAAGTAAACAGAAGGTTAATGGATTTGACACACGGTTCCAAGGAAGCCACGGCACTTGGGCGTGAAATGGATATGCTTTCAGGCTACGCACACACACACACTGAGGAGAACAGGACATTTGGGGGGCGAGTGCCATGAAATTGGGTGGAAGACATTGTTTTGTTTATTCACAGCACAAGTGAACTGTGCACGCAAAAATCCATAACAATTTCAGAATCTTGGCTTTAAGTCATAAAGTTTTCATAACCTTTGGATGCAAGGAAACTCTGAAATAAATTATTTATTTAGGATATGCTCAGTTATAATATTTGGATGCTTTTAATGCTGGCATATATTTGCATATCTTTTTACTTTAGAGAAATTTACAAATTTAAATTAAAGCGACATTGCTGACATAATCGGTGAACTTCCTTTAGGAGATCAGCTTTTATACTCGAGAAACCTTTAGAGGGATCAAAGGTTATTCCAATATAATTTAATTTTTGAAGAATAAAACACTCACCTCTGTCACGTCTAATTTTAAAAGAGTAAAAGGTTTATCAGCAAAGCTGCAAAAAATTAATTCCTTTCCCCGGCAGTGCTTGGGGTCCTGCTCCGCGATGCCTTCAATATCAGCTTCCCGGAGTCATCACAGCTCATATCAAAGGCTTCCAGCACCGATCGGGTTTGTGTTGCAATCTCCTCCTGGCTTAGCTCCGGCTTCCGATAGTCCAGAACAAAGAGTATTATAAGGATTATGGTGGCCAGGGTAATGCCAGTCTGCTGCCACAGTGACATCGGGACATAGTACAAGACCAAGGAAATGGCAAAGACCACAACAGCAAGTAGCTTGTGGTGGCGGAACCTTGATCGGCGATGCCCGGTCACCACCTCGCGGAGGCGATGCTCAAAAGCTTTGAGATCTTCGTAAGGCAGTTTTTCCATTGTAGAAAATTTCCTAAATTTTTACAAAAGCTGGAAGAAAATATACAGATTTTAAATTCTTGTGAAACTTTCTTGAACTGGAATGGAGTCTATCTCACAGCCTTCTAATGAAAATTATTTCACAAAATTGTGTTCATGTGTTGTATTTAAGTAAACATTTTAAATTTAAGTTTTGATTTATGTGAAATATGTAATCCTTTTTGTTCCTTAAGCTAGCTTTACTTATACTTGAGCTGCCTGGACTATTTTAAACAACTTAAATTTGTATTTCCAGCTTCTTTTCGTTATTTTCCCCGCCCTATTCAGAGTCCCATTGCAGGTCGTGTTTATTTAAACTTTCGCTGCACGTCCGCCGAGCCAGAAGCTGCAGGCTCAAAGTTCCAATCAGTCGGCCGCTGTCTGGCTGACAATTGGCCAGGACCTCCGCAGGACCCCTCAGACTCTGGCATCCATGCTCACTCCCCCATTGGCACGTGCTCGCCGAAGGGGATCGAAATAAAACGAAACAAAACTGCAACTGTTTACGGTGAATTTTGCGCAGTTTTTTGCGCCAATTTCACTTTCCAACCCACGAGCGGACGGAGTTCGAACGGAGCAAATAAATGCAGCCAGCGAATAAATCATGTGTGAAGGTGTCCTTAGCCACCGCAGGCAATCTGCGCCACTGACAGTTTTAATGCCGAATGAAGTCCTGGCTGCCCTCCTCCCAAGGTCTCTCGCACTTGTGGCATATGTGTGACGTTTCAATATCCTGTTGCGTGATTTTTATTTTCATATTTTTTTTCATATGGAGATTTTTCCCCGGTGCGTGCAAGTGTGTTTTTCGGGGGAGACAGGGAAAAAGCGAGGATGCTACGTGAAAAGTCGCAAGTCACAAATCAAAATGCTCGCCATTGTGTGTGTTTGGCTTCGCTTTTTGGCTCCACTCGTCCTTGTTTTTGTTTTCGCATGTTTCGCCCCGTTTAGGCCTTTGAGCTGTCTACTTAGCGGGGTGTGAGTTCATGGTAGGGAAGTTTATACCTTCTATTAGGGGACAGGGAAAGTCACAGCCAGAGAAAGAGGGAAGAGAGTCACGCCAGCAGCCAATAAATCAAAATCTGTATTGCCAACCACCCGCCCATAACTCGATTTTTATATCGCACGGCGTTAGTTGTTGATTTTGTGATTTATGTCACGGTGCAAGGAGTTTTTTTTAGATTACCAAAAGGACATTTATTCAGAAAATACATAGATAAAGTTAATAGAGGGAAAGTGGTCAGAAGGAACATAATTGTGGAGCATTAAAATTAGAAGTTTTTCCTTTAGATACTTAAAATGTGAGGAAATGATAGAGCCGATAATATTCATTAAAAAAAGAATATTCGTATTATCTTAAATCTCTTTTTTAAAATATCTTTAACTAAATATTCCCATACATTTCAACACCCAAATCCTCCACACAACTTCCGCAATTTTCCGGCTACACCCTGACCATTTCCCTTTGTATTTCCCTGGCATTTCCCGCTCTCTCCTCCCTGAATTGTAATATCCATTTACTGCGGAAAGCTGGCAAAGTTTTCCAATACCATTTGCCATAATTCTGCTTTGCACATTGACACCTAACCGAAAGGCGTTCAATAAGAGCCAGAAGACAGGAAGCCAAAGCAGGACCCCAAACCGGAGCGGGAGCCGGGGGTTGGCACTAAAAAATTGTGAAAAGCACTCGAAATCTTGGACAAGACTTTTCCGACTTGGACATGGACACTTAACTGACAATGTCTGACCTTTTCGACGAAAAGTAAAAGCAGAATTTAAGCAAAAATCGTACAAAGACATAACAACATTTTTTTTATGTACATATGTACATGTAGAGAGGGGTATGAGTGCCATGAAAAATGCTTACGTGATGTTTAAGTTTTGTGTGAAGGTCGCTGGTAGGTTAGAGAGAAAAGGAGTCCACAAGGAGTTGGACAGGAGAAGTCAGAGAACGCATTGTTGCATACTGGAAAAGCAAGCCAAGGAAAAGGGGTCGGTCTCGGAGCCGGCGCCTTTGTGTCACACACTCAGACTCCGGGAAGAGTTGCCGTCAAACTTTAAACTGTCAAAAAGTTTCTCCATCCATCCCTCTTATGCTTTTTCACTCCCATCTCGTTCTGCACCCCAACTACCCCTCTCTTTCTTTGGCACTCTACCCCTCTCTGTCTCTACGTGAGGCTTCCACATTTTGGCTGGCTGTCAACAGCTGCTCCTCGGCACGCAGGCCGTAGTTCAATATTGATTCAACTTTTCTGGCCAGCGACTACGGCGATTAAAAGCGCATTTAAAGGCGAAAAAGCTGGTGGTTTTTAGGGGGTTAAGGCGGGGAAGAGAGGGTTGCACTGATCGAGGATCCCACATAAGTTGCAGCAGAGCACCATCATCAAGTGGCAAAACCACAATGTTGCCTCAGAGGGGGAAACCTACCTAAAAGGATTAACCCCAAAGAGACCTACGTTAATTATACTTAAATTATATTATTAACTGCTATAAGCACTAGATTATATTTTATTATCGATGGAAATGAAAGTAATAAATCAATAAATCAATTATAAACAATTTTATTAGATAATTTTTTGATTAAAAATATAAAAGTTTAAAGACTAACTCTAAGAAACATTTTGAAATACATAAAAATATAACCCTCTTACATAGGTCTCCCTTTCATGTATTCCCATATCGTTTTACTTTCCACCTTAAACCAAAGGGTTAAAGTAACCTCTCCAGCTCCTCAAATCAACCCTAATCACCTTCACCTGCCCCACATCCAGACTCCGAATTGCCCCCAAGGACAAGCAAACAACAGCTGCCTGCAAGTGTGCTACAATAAACTGCACTGCAATCGAGTACAGTGAAGCCTAACAAAAGGAACTATGATGAGAGTACACCCTCGACAAGGACCTTTAACCAGGAGGCACTGTTCCAAGCAAAGGAGGAGGATGCTTCTGGGATGAGTGTGTGTATTCCGTCCGCCGGTTGTTGCGTGTTTACGCAACGTAACCAAAGTCAAAACCTCGATTAGGATTCAATCTGCTGCTGCTGCTGTGGGGCGAGCAACACTGGCAACGTTGTTTGTCCTTGTTGTTGTCCTCCCCCAGCTCCACCAGATAGCTTCCTGCATCTACCCCCCCCCCCCCCCCCCCCCCCCCNCCCCCCCCCCCCCCCGAAACCCACTTTATTTAACCCCACGCAGGTCAGGCAAAGTCAAACCGATTAAAACACACGCACAGGGACCGAGACAGACAGCAAGTGAGGATGTTGAGAAACTGAAATAAAGACTAAAAGATGACCATTAAAGTGTGTAAAAATTTTTTATTAATTAATAAGCTTAAAAATAGTAATAATAGAAGAAAGATAAGTTCAGTTCTGCTTTAAAAAATAATTCTTTATAAATAAAATAACCTGAAACCCCACCGAGCATACCCTTGATTCCTTGTCTATATGAGTAACAGGACACAACAAGGACAGCGCTGGGACCACAGCTTCATTGTCCTGCCGTGCCTTTGTGTGTCCACCTAGGTAGCCACTGCGTAGTCCACTCCGTAACGGTTTTGGAGTCCTGAAACTCCGGAGCGGTATTCTTCAAGGGGCAATTAACTGTTAAGCTTCCCAACACAGGCGGCAGCAAAAAAGTGGAAAATCAGGCGCAAAAAAATAGTTGTCTCATCCGTTGGCCAGGGGGGAGGTGCAGCATCAGAGGGATATATAGTATGCGGAGCTTGCATAGATTAGATTTCCAGCATCACCACGGCCACGCCTCCTCTGCCAGGATGCCCCTGTGCAGTGGCGGAATATTTGCAGCTGCCGCAGCAACGGGGACCGCACAGTGGCGGCCATAAAAGAGCCATTAACGCCAGGAGCCAGGACCTGCCCCCTGCCCGCAATCCGCATCCGCATCCTCCATGTCCTGGTGAATATAATTTAAAGCGCTTTAATTCGGGGCGGAGAAAATGCTCGAGTGGAAACTGTCAGCCGCATCAGCAGCGCATCCAATTGCCAATTAGCCAAGGTGCAAGAAATTAAATTAAAAACCGCAGAAAACGGGGAAAAACATAAGAAAAACAGGAGAGTATTATACTTTTTGTTTGTTCTTAAATGGGTCTCCTTTTACCTTGAGAGTGACATATATTTTTTGGACAGGAATCTGGAAACAAAAAATGCGAAAGAGAAGCAAAAACCACAAGCGAACACGAAACCAATTTGAAATCTTGGGAACACAAAAAAGGGAAATAATAAAGGAAGTCTTGGTTTAAATATTACAGAAATAAATACTCTGCAAAAATGTTATTCATAAAATTAAATATCAATAAAAATTAGATTAATTTTTGAGTATATATTTTACAGTTCAAAAATTAAGTTAATTTTAGCCTTAAAAGTGTAGTAATAAATATTTGGAACAGAAAACTTATTTTTTAAGCTGCAAAAACCTCATTATGTCATTATAAATTCCCTCTAAAAAGGGTATAAGTGAGTAAAGAGTAGTAGAATCTTAGCCAGCACGAAGGACACTCATCAAGGAGCGAGGACAGAACCACGCCCACAGTCTCGAGCAAATTAATTTGCCGAGTGTCGGCTGCAGCCCAAGGAGCCTTGAAACGAAGGCCACTCCGAAGAAGGTGCATCAATGCGTTGACAGTCGGGAAAGTGTTTTTCTCCTTATTCTTCCTTTATTCCTCCCCCATTTCTCCCTGGAAAATCTTTCAACGGAAATCTCAATCTGCGCTCGAGCAAATTGTTGTTTAAATAAAAATTTAAAGCAAATTGCTACGCGGAAGTAAATCGTTTTGTGGTAATGGCGGATAAAAAATGTAAGCCACAGCATATCAAATTACCCCCCGAGTTGGCAAAAGGAGGAGAGATGGAACCAGATGACAAAGTGCGTCCTGGATTTCGCAGATAGAGAGAGAGAGAGAGGTAGAGGGGAGTGTAACAAGGTGTAGCCCAAAGTAAGTCAGCTCCTTGATAAGTGCCTGCCAAGTGGCGGTGGCTGTGGCGGTGGCGGTGGCTTGCCGGGGGGATTTATCCCTGGATGCGGTTGACAGTCGCGTAGCGTTTTGATGCGATGCTGAAAAATTGTTGCTAATTTTTTAACAGTCAACGGAGACGGGAGTTCCGGAGTTGCGGAGTTCCGGCAAGAGATTGGAGCCGGGCATATCGCATTTCGACGGAGACGACGAGTGCAAATGGTTGGCATTTTAATTTTATTAGAACAGGAGCAACAAGCGGAAGGCGGATGAAAGGAAAGTCCTTTAAAGCGATTGCTGCCACAGATTATGGGATGTAGATCTATCTCAGAGATAGCAAATGCTTCACTTGAAAAGGTTTTATTGACTTAACAAATTCAAAATTAATTGCAAAGTAAGTGTATATGCATATGCTTTTTTTTTTACTCTTCAAAAAGGATTAAATATATTCATGAGGAAAAAATTGGCTTTAGAAGAAACTGTGTTCCAATTAGAGTTACAAAAAAGATTTTTAAATAAGTTTGAGGCAATCTTTTGAGGCTACAAGGTAACATGTAAGAACATTTTTAATACAAGGAATAAATACTTTCTAAATATTTCAATTATAATACAACAATTTTCTTTCAAATATTGTATTACTCCTAAAGAATAGATTTCATCATTAAACCAGAAATCATTATTGAATTTGTAAAGATTATATAGACTCCTTTATTAAAATTAAAATAAACTAGAAGAAAAGAAAATAAAATATTAAAAAGTAAATGGAAAGAAAGGTCTCTTTGTATATAAAGTAACAAAAACAATATTTCACTCCAATAAATTTTGTTAATCTTTTAAAATATATATTTAAAAACTTCCCTGAAGAAACTTGCACCCATAAACCCCACTTTAAACCATAATCTTAAACTCAAAATGGGCCAAAATCATATGCAGAAACTTCCCGGATGTAACGAATGCACCTTTCACCAACGCAAGTACACAAGCTCATTGTCTTTTGTTCAGCGCTCCCCAACCGATTTCCCAATGCAATTTAAGCAGCCGCAGAAAAATGTTGCCAGCATATTTTGCACAATGTTTTCCTCTACGCAGGAACACACACTAGGACACACGGAAGATACAGATGCGAACGCACATAGATACTGGAGAGCAGACAAGGCCAGACGAACGACTTGAGGGATTTTGCTGAAATGACATTTGGCTCCGCATGTGACAGCCTGTGCAGGAGGAGGATGTGGACCAGGACGAGCAGGAGATACTACAAGTACCGCCGGCAGCCGTTGGCATTGAAAAAAGCAATTTAAGTCAAGCACAGAGCTGAGGGGAGAGATGGGAAACACAGCCTAGAAATTAGCGATGGAAGGTGACTAGCACTAGGTGGAATTTTTAAGAGTTGGTAAACTTTTTAAAATATAGAAAAAAGTTTAAGAATATGGTAAAATATCTAACGAGGAAATTATTAAAAAAAAAAACCAAGCTGTTTTCAAGCGTTATTAGTTTTAGAACGAATTTAGGAAGTAAGTCAAGTACTTTTCACCATTCCATCCTTTAACCTTCACATTTTTATAATTTTATAATAAATAATTTAATAATTATATTTTCCTTCAGTGTATGGTAACAAAGTACCATCACAAGACACACAGATAAATGCAATCAGGCAAAGGAGCAAACGCATGCCAATTGTTGCCATCTTCCTGCTGCCGCCGCTCCTTGCCATCACTCATCCGCAGGATGGGTGGAATGTGTGTGTTTGTGCAAATTTTGATAAATTGCCGCCGCTACCTTTTGGCCCACACAGGAGCCCACGAAGATGGGAAGCTTACGTGGTGCCTGGTACATATGTTGTCTGGCAGATGAAAGAACTCAATCCGGGAAGGTGAAATCAAGACAAATGCATTGCACTCCACAAGCGAAGGCTTCTCCTGCTTGGAGAGCAGTAGGAATGCACATTGCCATCAATCTTAATTGAAAGCCAAGTCGGAAAAGTCGCTCCAGGAGCACTGGAATTGGAAAACTTTCCTTCCAGAGTCGAGCACAAACAGGAAGCGGGCACAAACAATAAATCTGGCAAATTATTAGCAGCGCCAATCGAAATCGAAGTGCAAAACTTGCACGAAAGTCTCCCAGGGAAGGGAGCTGAGCTGAGAACTCCAGCCAGGCGTGATAAATGGCAGCAAGAGCCACTGGGAAGCTGCGAGGTGGAGCACTGCGGCTAATTGAATTTAATTGGCCACTTAATGGTGCAATGAGCTGCGGCAGGGAACTGAATCGCACTGCGAATCGAAGTTCAAGGTACGGAAAGCCGGGAAACTATCAAGAGATAAGGAAAATCCAATAAATAAAGATGAGTAAGCTTCAGCAATAATTGCATTTAATGGATTTTTAGCAAACAGTAATAGAGAAGTCAATTAATAAGGAAGGATTATTAAGGAAAGCATTAATATTTTAATAACTTAAATTCAAGATAAATGCCATAACAAAAAAATCTAGAAAGATAAAGTTTGGTAAAATAAATTCCTCTAAAAGGGAGCTAGAACATGACCATCCTGAATCATATATTCTGGTTCCGCTGCTTGAGAAAAAGAATATGCCATCCTGGGGTCTTAAATTTGACTTTAAAATTAAATGTTACACCAATTTATTTTTGGAAACCGCAGAAGAATAACTATATTCAAGGAACATATACTTGTAAGCGACCAAAGTGTGGTCAGTTTTCGAAATATTTTTAAAGCAATAGTCGAGAAATCATTGTTTAACTTTTGAGATAGGTAAAGATGATATCGTAGATGATATAAAAATTAGTTGTAGAGAAAATGTTACAAAATGGTGAAAAATGGCGGGCTAAGGCAACGCATCCAGCTTTGACTTTCCCGGCTGTGGAGAGGATACAGCTCGTAATTCGTGTCTGAAATCCAAAACAAAAAGGATTTTTTTGATTTATTTGAACCCCAAAACCCAATATAAATTATTACAAAGAAATATTTTTAAAATGTGTAAAAACTGTAAAAATTAAATGAATATGAAAGTGATTTATATTATATTAAATAGGGATGGATATTAATTCATACAATTCGAATCTGCAAGGGGATAACAAACTTTGGGGTGCCGAAGTGAGCTTTCTTTCTTGTTTTTAAACACTCTGCACTGTTCTAATAAATGAAATCGTGTGCTTAAACAACTAATAGAAATATGTACGGTTTCCCTCGCGGTAGGCAGGTTTGATGAACAACTGATCCAACTCGCGTATCCACACAGTCATGACTGAAAGTCAAGAAATGAGTAAGCTAAAAATGAATAAAACCTCTGTTTACTCACCATATTTAAAGCCTCGAAAGACAGGACAGGCGGCGTGGGTTGTATTCAAATCAAAATCGTGGGTTTCGCCCTTCACATTGTACCAGAACAAAACCTTTCCGCGCTCAGCTGGAACTTTTAAATTTAATACAGTAAAGGCGGTGGCACCGCCGTGTGGTGCATCATTGAGCTGAGGGTTTAACATCATAAGATATTGAATTGAGAAATTGAAAGATATTCCAGCCCGGAAACTCACATAAAAGAGAACTGTGGCGATTCGATCTCCATCAGTACTGTAATCTGGTACACTTATGTTGAAGTAGTCTAAATGTGGACGGTAATGAGCCCCGAATCCGTACTTAAGAAGCTGCATTTCAATATCTCCGATTTTTAGTCCGGTGATGTCCCGGAGCACATCATACAAATTGTGAAAAGGCGAATCTGTCGCGTTCACATCTTCGTCGCCAACCCATGCACCCAAAGCGGTGCGTCCGCTGTTCTTAACTGGCCCCTTTTTGGGAGAGAAAATGTACGTGGGCTCCATTATCGGATCCCCAAAGCGTATTATCTTCTCAGTTTTCTTCACTGAGAAGATTTCGTGGTAGACTATGATGTAGGGGTCCAGGGAGATCTCCTCCATTTTCAGGGGAGCCAGGATCAGAAAGGGCGAGGTGGTGCTGTTGTAGCGACAATGGAGTCTCGAGGGAATCGGAACGTGCGAGGATCGGCACAGCCTTGAGTAATCTTCCGGCAGGTAGGGGATGTCCTCTGGGAGATCATGCGAATGTGCCTTGAATAAGTCCAGCAGTGAAGTATAGTTCTCAGCTAGATCCGGCTGTTTTGTTAGGACTATTCGAGCTTCATTATCCTGGCCTATAGATATATAATTTTGTAAGGATTTTATATCGGATACTTGGATAAATCATACCCAAGTCTACTAGACTGCGAGCCTGCAGCAAGGCCAAGTCTCTCCGATGCAAGCCCATTGCCTCATTAGTCTTGGAGTTGATATCAAAGTTCGAAGTTACGTTGAACCATTGAGAAGCTTCTTCAAAGAAACCCCATTTGAAGTATAGTTTTCCAATCTCAAAGCAATCCAAAGCAGTTAGAGTGTTTCTAAAATACAATTATTATCATAATTCCACACAAAAAGAACTCCTTTCATGAGGCTCACCTGAACTGTATGCCATCAATGAGACCGTGAGCCATGTCCCAGGGCGTGGCATTGTAGGTTCTGGCCATCCGGTACATGGCCTCAGTGGCTTCATCGCCATCTGACTTGAGGGGTAACTCCGGTAATTTTTCTTGGAGGAAATGGATTTCTTCTGCAAAAATCGCTTAATTTATTTCATTTTATTTCATTTCTCAGAAGCTTACCTTCTCCCACTGGCCTCCGCATAAACTCTTCGAGGTATTTCCAGTCCTGATGCATGTGTCGGATAAGGGGAAAGCTGTGCAAGGGATTGGACAGATACTCCTCTTCCACACCCCTGGCAGCCTCCAGGGGTTCTCTGATCTCCGCAGCTAATCTATAATAGAAAAATACCTTTATAACTTTAAGCTTTAAGTTTTCTTTCGTACATTCTTAGCTTATTGATCTTGTCCTCCAGTTTCTGCAAATATTCCTTAAGATTCTCGATCAGAACATTGTTCAATTTCAGGGAATCCATCTTAGAGTCTTCTGAAACTAAGAAATCCTTGTGCTTTGCAGAATTCTTCATATATTGAGCTTCAGCTACCCAAAGGAACAGCAGAAGAATGTGTATTATTCTAAGTAAGAGCATTTTGAGACTGAGGAAATCGAACTGTACGTGAAGCTTCTCAACTTAATAAGATTAAAGTGAGAAAACTGATTCGATTTGCTTTGGAGGAAATTACTTAGCAAGAGGAGAAAGAACCATAAAATATTAACACCATTATGTTCTTGGAAGCAGCAGAAAAATGAATATACTTAAGTAGACTTTAAAACATGATAGAATATACATTAAAAGAAATGATGTCGGCTTCCGTGGCGGTATGTGGGTTGGATGAACATCTGATCCCACTCGTCAATCCAGCCAGTTAGGACTGTAGGTATGGAAAATATTAGCCAAAACTGATATCCTTCATCTATTACTTACCATATTTAAAGCCTTTGAAGACGGAGCAGCCGCCATGGAGGGTGTTCTCGTCAAAATCATGGGTTTCTCCCTTTAGGTTATACCAGAAAAGGACCTTTCCTTGTTCAGCACTCACTTGAAGGTTTAAATTGGGAAAAATAGTAGAGCCGCCGTGTGGTGCATCATTCAGCTTTTCAATTTACAAAATTTACGTTAAAAATAAATATATAGTTCAAAAGCAATGCTATTTATACTCACATAGAAGAGCACGGTGGCAATCCGATCGCCGTTTATTTTGACCGAAGGGTTTGTTGAGTTAAAATAGTCAAAATGTGGACTATAATGTGCCCCGAATCCGTACTTAATCAGCTGCAGCTGAAAGAGGTCCTCGACCTTAAGTCCGGATATATCCCGGATCCGTTGAGACATGTACCTCAATAAAGGGAAATCAGATGGCTGCATTGATGTGCGAGAGAGCCAAGTGCCCAGGGCTGTGCGCCCCCCGACCTTTATAAGGCCCAACTTTGGATGAAGCACATAGGTGGGCTCCACTTGGGGGTCCCCTAAGCGAATTATCTCCTCGGCTTTCCTCGCCGACAGAGCGTCGTGGTAGACTACGATGTAGGGGTCCAGCGAGATCTCCTCCATTTTCAGGGGAGCCAGGATCAGAAAGGGCGAGGTGGTGCTGTTGTAGCGGCAATGAAGTCTCGAGGGAGCAGGAGAATGTGAGGATTGGCACAAATCATAGTACTTTTCCGGCATTGGGGGCTCAAACTCCCGTGGAATGTGAGATTGGTTCTTGTAAAGAGCTATAAGTCTGGCCGTATTGTTGGCAAAATCGGGCTGTTGCATCAATACAGCTTGAGCCTGATCTGACCAGCCTGAGGAGAGGAAGGATAGCGATAAGGTTAACTTTTTTAGGCATGACTCCAATAGTAGACATACCCATCTCCACTGCACAGCGAGCAACCATCAAGGCCACGTCATTCATTCGAAATCCCAAGACCTTGTGGGCCGCCGCATATTCCTCAAAGATTGGTATGCTCGTGAACCAAAGATAGGCCGAGTCAGTGTGTTCCCAGTTGAAGCTGAGTTTCCCGATCTCAAAGAAGTCCAAAGGTGTCAGAGGTGTCTCTGAGCCCCTGGAAAATAGGTATAGTGAGTATTGATCAATAACTCCTTTTCAGGAACACAACCCTATTTGGACGCCATCGATGAGACCATCGGACATTTGCCAGGGTGCTGTGTTATAGGTCCTGGCTATGAGATACATGGCTTGAGAGGCATCCTTGGTATCCTCCGCAGAGGGCAATCCCGGCAATTTCTTTTTGAGGAAATCAATTTCGGCTGCAATCGGTGTGCTGCTTGAATTATTTTGTATTTTTGTTTATATGTTAACAATTACCTTGTCCCACTGGACTTTTCATGAGCTCTTCTAGATAATCCCAATCCTGATGCATGTGTCTTATAAGGGGAAAGCTGTGCAAAGGATTTGACAGATACTCCTCCTCCACACCTTTGGCAGCCTCCAGGGGTTGTCTGAGCTCACGACCTAGACTTTAATGGAACAATATGAACTCTATACATCAAACATTTTATTAAGTTATGTTCTTAAAGATTATGGAAATGTTAAAGATATATTATTGTTAGCTTAGCATAATCTCTTTATTCCCTCGGCTTACCTCTGTAATAATGTAATTCTCTGCTTTAGTTTGTCAGCATATTCCTTTAAATTAGTGATCAGATCTTTGTCCAGTTTCATTAGACCTATTTTTGCTGCTTCAGAGATTAAAAACTCCTTTGGTTTCTGCGACTTGGATAAGCTTTCAGCTCCTGAAAGGAGCACCAGAACTAGGGTAATACTTGTGAGTAGCAGCATCTTTACACTAATGGGTATTGCTGGTAAGTGGATCTGAAATATATATATCTAAAGTGATTAAACTGTGACAAAGAAATTCGATATGGTGTAGGAGAAAAACACGAACAAGGTAATACAATTTTAGCATAGTTTGATGTATGGAAATATATTAAATTGAAACACGTATTTCTTAAGAAACACAATATATTGGTTGTTTAATAGCTTCTCTTTAAATACAATTGAAATATAAAATCTTGTATAGGCTCTTCCTATTAATCCTCAAGAACAAACTTGATCATAACTGGAATTAAAAAAAAAAATGAATTCAAAACTGTGGAAAAATTACTGAATGATCATTCTCATATCCCACCTAGTCCACTGCCCACGACATTTGGACAAATCTTAGTGTCCAACTGTGTGTCGTCGACGGCGAGCAAAACATTTCCTCTTTTTGGTTGCACGAAAATGCCGTAATTAGGCATGGTTATGGCACCGCCCTCAGGAACATCTCTCAACTGGAATTCGAAAAGGGGAATTGTGAAACCATGAGCAGTATATAACCACCAAATACCACTCACAAATATAAATGCTGTGGCCACCACATTCAGCCCCTCAAGTTCGGGAAACTAAAAAGTACAACATAAAAATTAAATCATCTTCTAAAAAATTCGAAAAAATATATAGGCACCTTCGTTGAGTTCCCAATAAGTAGAGAGATCTCGAGCGGCTTCAAGCTATTGTACTCCACAACGAAGGATCTATTCCAGGTCTTCCTCATTCCCGTCATTTCCAGCACTCGCTCCTGGATTCGCCTCATGGTGGGACTGTATTCATCGGATATGGAGCAGCCAGTGACTCCCTTTGCCAGCTGAAACTGGTTAGCAGGCGGGCACTTTTCGTACGCGTTTTCCACATGCCGGATCTCTGACTCGTAGACACTGTTGGGATAGAGGACATTGAACGGTTCGGCCAGCATCTCGAAACGCAAAGGAGCCAGTTTCACAAACTCCGAGGCATAATTGTTGATTTCACAACCTAAATTCGGCTCTGGCACCACATGGCCGCGACAGTGACTCTCCAATTTGGTGGGATTTGGCAGGGGATCGAGTATGGGATCCATTGGATCCCTCAAACTGGTCAACTCCCACAGGCCAATCTCGTCCATCAGGTGGATATTCTGCGGACTAAGAAGAGAGGCTTTTTCATAAGCCCTTAAGAAAGAAGGACGATCTGCAAGGGATTATTCAGTGGTCAGTAAGGTAATTTTAAGGATCAACCTAAACTCACTGAGCTTCAAGAGGGCTCTGGCCTGATCTCTGTACATTTGCCAGTGTGGAGCTCCCAGCACGCTATAAAGATCACTGTACTCCGAGAGGGTGTAGTTTTCGGCGGCCACGCTCAGCCACTTGGCTGCTCCCAGGTAATCCTCCTCCTCATAACGCTCTAGTCCCAAGCCATAGCAGTCCAGGGGGGAGAGATGCAAGGAGCTGGAAGGAAGAAGGAATAGAGTGAGTTCCCAGATAAAGCCTTAATATCTTACCTATTTTTTTCATTCTTAGCCACCAAATCACCGGGTTTATAGTCATAGAACTGGGTCAGCTCGTGCACATCCTTGGCCGCCTGCTTGTAGGCTTTCTCCTTGGGTAACTGCGGCAGAAGACGCTCTAGATTCTCCACTGCCTCGGGGGCCACCGGCTTCTCCATGTACACCTGCCAGCTCACCCAGTCCTGGTGCATGTGGCGAATCAACCGGAAGGCATTCAGCGGATTCGACAAATACAGCTCCGGATCCTCGTTGGCCTCCTCAATCTCTTCGTTATATTCAGCAATGGATCTAAAGGAATAAGTACATTTTTTATTAGCAAATAAATAAATTTAGGTTTAAAACTTACTCTTCTATGAGATTTATTTTATCCTCCAGCTTGACGGCATAAGTTCGCAGATGTTTAAGGAGTTCTCCTTCCAAAACCCTCATTTCTTGTACCTGCGACGCATCCATGGCCTGGAAACAAGGACAACCCAGGATGAACAGCAAAATCAGTGACTTTATTCCACCAGCCATGATGTGAAGAATGTTCTGTGTAAACTGATATATGGGAGGTGGCACACCTGACGGGAAATCTATTATTTTCTCACGGTTTAATATGTGTGAAGAATGAATTTATCACGCTTTAATTTTTGAACAGTGTAGTGTGTAAGCAGTTCAACAATTTGCAATTGGAAGCAGTTTATTGAGCAAGTTAAGCAGTTTAACAATTTTCCATTGAAAGCAGTTTATTCAGCAAGCAGTGTACAAAGCAGTAGATTTCATACAGTTTAAGAGCCACTAAGCGATTTAGTGTGCCCAGATTTTAACACTGCTTTAAAGTTCGCCAAATAGTGCTGTCAGAAAAAAGAAGCTAAAAATTAAAAAAGCTATGATTAATTACCAATAACTACATCCAAATGCAAGAAAATATGTGGCAGCTTAAAGTAAAATATGAGTAAACAGTAAAAGAAATAACTAAATAACAATAATTTTGCTATAAAAACAATTATATTTCCCACTAGTTTACAAATAATCCCGCATTTTGCTTCTAAAAACCGCCAGATATAGCGGGCAAATCGCTAAATTGGGGGCGCTCTCGCTCTCTCGTGCTCTCGAGAGAGTCCTTTCGGATTCCTTTTCCACCCTGCTTCTCCAAAACTCTGACAACAGTATGTTAGCCTCATTCTGTTAATTTCACATTAAAATGTAAAGAGAATGTAGAGAGAAGAGAGAATTCGACAAAGTGTAGAATGTAGAGTAAAGAAACCACCGAAATAACGGGGAAATAGCTAGATTCACGGTTGCCAGATTTGGCTCTTTTGAGCCAAAACTGGCTCATTTTTTTCTCGTTGGCTCTTTGGCCCATTTTTTATTGAATTTGGCTCTTTTTCCCTAATAGCGGTACGAAAAATTTTAAATTTGAAAAAACAACGAATTCATTTTTTTGTCAATGCATTTTTTTTGCAATTCTAAAAGTTATTAATGTGTGAAACCTAAAAGTGCCAGACCGAAACAAATTGTTCCGCTGGTATGGTAGCTCTAAACAAGTGTATTGGTATGGTAACTTTCACATGTGTTTCTAAATTAATTAGCTGTTAAGTTGTTTCATTGAAGAAATATTTTGTTATGTTTTAATTTAATGTTTTTATACTATATTATGTGATAAAAGTTAAAAAAAATCTAAATAAATAATAAATAAAAATTTGGCTCATTTTTATTCAAATTGGCTCATTTTTAATATTTTTTTGGCCCATTAAAAATTTTTGTAGTGGCAACCGTGGCTAGATTGGCAACGCTGTTCTGGTCAAACATCTGTTTTTTTCTAATTTTGCAACTAGCAAAAATCTAATAAATTTAGTGGATTTTCAAACGTTTCGCCGCAGTTTTCGGACGTGTTTCAATCGAAAAAGAGTAAATTGCGAAATTATTACTAGCTTTTAGCAAGTGTGTGTGTGGGCTTTCTTCCTCTCTCTCCTTGGAGTTTCTCTGCCGGTTCTGCCGCGTGAGAGAATCCTGTAACGAAAAGGACATAGAAAAGGTGTTAATTTCGAAATAAATCAATAAGCGCCGAAGAAATACAAAGTGAAATCCACCGAAAAACTGAAAACAACATGCTGCTGCAGCGGAACAAGTAAAATAAAATAAATAAAAGCGGCTAATTTTTCGCTGTTTTCCCCTTATATTTCTGTGTTTTTTATATGTATAATTTAATTAGTGTCTTGTGTGTGCGTGTGCGTTTGTCACTGTGTGTGTTTGTTTCGTTTTCCCCATTTTATCCCTATGTTCATCACCCACTTTCCCCGTTTCCATATTTTTTCCAGTGCCCACGAAGATTTTAGCCAGGTTGAGAGATTAAATGTACAATTACACGTTCTGTTTGTCTAACCAATTTGTGTTGTTCAATTGCGTGCTAACGTTGAAAAAGTAAAGCAAACGAGGCCCTCCCACACCACCTCCCCCTTTTGCTGGAATTTCTGTTTGATTTTATTTTTAGCCCCAATGCCTTTTTTGTTGTTGTTTTTCGCCGTTCTCGTTTTGTTACTTCATCGCGCCGTTTGTCTCGCACTTTGTTTTGTTCTTCATTTTCTAGTGCAGCTTTTGCGCTCTCGCTGCTTTTTGAGAAAAGTGCTCAAAGAGCGGGAGACAGAAAGAGATTGCATATAAATTACTCATTTAATTAATTTTCATTTTTACCATTTCAATAAACTAATTTATGCTTTAATTTAATAACAATAAAAATAAATATTTTAAAGAGCTTTGTTTATGTTTATAAAAAGTTAAATTATTTATTAACTTAAAACTAAAATTTAAAATTTCTTATTGTCTATTACGTTTCTCATAGTGTTCATATGTTTCTTTTTTCTTGTTAAAGGCTTATTTAATTATTTTTAACCCATAATTTCCACTCAAAACAGCAACAGCTGTTTTTGTCACCCTCTCACTGCGGCGATCTGGCAACGCCCGCCCACTTATCGCCTTGTTGCTTTTACGCCCTCTGTCTGTTTTGTGCTCCTCCCTGCACCCGACCATTCGCTTTTATTTATACGAAGAAAAGAATAAAGTGAAAAAGTGCCGTCGCAGTGGCTCCATATTGATTCCGTGTTAATTGAAAGCGTTAATCAGCCAAGAAGCTCGCCTTTTCGGTCAGTCGCTCTTATCAACACTTTTCGCGCGTGTTTTCCTTCGGGAGTGGACTGAGCTTTGTGGAGTGGGAAAAGCACGCAAGGTATTTTCACTAATAGCCACTAAATACAGCTGATGGACGGCGAGTGCAGTGTGGAGGTTATAGTTTACACATATCGTGTCTGATAAGATAAAAGTGCCCCCGCAAAATGCCGTTAATTACGCTTTAATCTCACGTGGCGAGCTGCCAGTCAGTGGTGTCAGTTACACTTTTTTCCCGCCAGATTGGGCTTGATAAGTTGCTAGCATCTCTGAGAGTTCTCTAATTGGAATATTTCAAATATAAAAATAAAAAACTATAATACAAATTAAATAGAATAAATTTATAAAAAGTCAAATAGATACTTTAATTTCTTTAGGAATCTATTTCCATGAGCTAAAAATAGATAAATAAAAGAGGACCCAGCATGTGGGTTGAAGTCATCCAATTAGAATGCACAACGGGGAGTCCTTGCGTTCTAGTTGGAAGATTGATTCTTGGTTTAACATTTTTTTTTATTAGAAAAACAAGCAAGAAGCGTAGAAAAGACTTGATAACATCACTCTAATGGGTTCCCTTTCGCAGGACACCAATCCTATCTCCGATCTGCATCGAAGCTATTGGACTTTAGCTTCAGACTTCCTCTGGTCAGCTGGTTCAGGTCGATGATGGAGAGATACGGCTTGGGGGGAACATTCACCGGCAGGGGGAGCTCGATGGTGACAGCTGATTTCTTGCTCCTTCCGCCAGGTCCTCCTCCTCCTCCTCCTCCATGATCACTGCCCGTTTTGGCCCCCAAAGCAAATGGCGAATACTGATCGTGAGCGGGATTCATGCAGGAACCGGCGGTGGCTGCTCTCCTGTAATTCCGATATCCACTGAAGCAACTGCTGCCCGGGGCCAAGGGACGAGTGGGCGAGAATCCTCCCTCATCCGAGGAGTTACCGCCGCCTCCTCCCGAATCATAGCAGATACTGAGATTCGTATAGGCAATGGGGGCATGACACCGCGGCGTCTTGGGTCGCGGCTTGACCTCATAGCGGGTCTTGGAGCGGGATCGGGAGTGATGGGCATGGCGATTGCGGCCGCGCCTCTTTCCCCGAACCTCGGTCACAATCGGCATGGGCAGGATGTTGATGAAGCGGTAGTACTGCAGCAGCGTCCTGGCCAGGTTCCTGCCAACGCGATAATCTAACACAAAAAAGCGTTACTTTACTTTTAAGCAAATCCAAAAGTCATACTCACAGCCATCCTCGTTGTACAGGGAAACAGTCTTGCCATCCTTGAGGTAGTGTCCCGCCATGGAAACCTCCAGAGTGTAGGCATTAACCGTGTCGCTCAGTCGCTCGCAACTGAATCTCCGGATGCTGCCCGCCTTGTGTTCATCTGCATTGAACATGGTGTGATCCGCCACATAGTCCGGAGCATTGCTGGCAAAGAGTCGCGGGAAAACCAGATGCCGCTCGTATCTGTAGACGTCCTCGTAGGTATTCCCGTAGATAAAGCAGCCGTGCATGCTGCTGTTGGCATGCAGATCGATCACAAAATCAATCTGATAGGTCTGGAAAATATATGAGAAATTTAGAAGAGGATTAAAGAGTATTATTAATCAAAACTGTATATAAAATATAAACTTTAATCGAGATCTTGCAAAATATATGGTATTATACATCAGCTTTACAAATCACCTGTCTGTTTGATAATAAATTCTATCTATCTTTTCTATAATAGTCTCACACTTTCAAATAATATTTTGATAATATACAACAAACTTAAGAACGCTTTTATCTGCCAAAATACTATCAATGATTCAATGATTATATAGTAAATCATACCAAAGAAAATGTTTCTAATTGATGACTAATTAGTATCAAACTGATAATAAGACCTTCAAAATCTTGGCAGAAAATATAAGATTCTTCAAACATTTGTATGTTATTTCTAAACTTGTTGCCTGAGTATAACTAAGGACTCCCCTTAAAGACTTCTTTTACTCACATCTGAATTATCCAACTCCTTCAACATGCCCTTCACTGCATGCAATTCAGGCTGCGTAAACTCCGAACCAATGTGCCAGTTACGATTCATATCCTGACCCATCAGGTTGCAGCGATTGTTGCCCAGGAAGACGCCATCTGGATTGACCATAGGCACAATCTTAAAGACGAAATTGTCCCTCAGAACGCCGGCAATGGGATGATTTCCCACCAGAAACTCAATTAGACCCTGGCAGACATGAGAGGCTGGAGCTTCGCTAGAATGCGACCGGCAAAGGATAACAATTACGCGGATGAAGCTACGATCTAAGCGATTCGTAGAGCGTTGCTTGTGGGTTACATGATCGATGGTTAGCAGGTCCACATTGCGATTTTGCTGTAAAATTTATAAAAAAGAGATTAGTTAAGGCTTAAAGTAGGTTAATATCAATACAAACCAAGGACTTAATGAGCACACAGCGAGTAAACCTCTTGTCCGTTCCCTGTCTGGCATCAATCACATTCAAATAGGACTGCAAGCGGGAGTAACTATATGGCCAGGCCAAGCAAAACTGGTACACATCCTCCTCCTTGTCAAAGATAAAGGCAAAACTCAGGACATAATGTCCTTGGTGCATGGCGGATCGGTAGAAGAACGTCTGTCGCTTGGGCAGACGTTGCCACTTGGGTCGGCTGGAACTCTTCACGAGCGGAGTCAGTCCCGAGGCAAAGAGGTTCCTGCTCTTGCTGATGTTCACAATGTTGAAGAGCACTCGCTGGTCCTGTTTCACATTGTCCACGGTAAAGTTGAACCAGAACCGGAAGCGGGGATTGCAGGTATCGGGTCTTAGGAAGAGATCGTACTCGAATTCCCCCACTAGTTCAGCCTTGCCCAGATTCCCCGTCTCGAAGGCGGCATCGAAGCAGAGGTGACCTCTCTTGGCCTTGCCGCTCTGACCCGGCGGACGGATGATAACCCTGGAGACGTTGCCCAGGCCACCTTCTCCATCGCTGTCTTCGCTATCTGTAAGGAAATATAAATTAAACAAGGAGAGATGTTAATAGTAGCTATTAAAGATATATCTTTAGTAATCAGGAAGCTTCCAATTCATCAGATTAGCTAGTAAATGAGTCCTTGTCTTGGTAAGTTAAATAAAGGGACATCTTGAAAGGTCTTAAATAATAACATAAATGTCTGATTTCTTTCAAAGAAAACTTTACTAAATTAATCAGTTAAAGACAAACTATTCAAAAATATATATATATAATATACAATATATAAATACACAAAATTGATAAGAACTGAAAGCGAAATTACGCGATAACTATATATATAATCTAGTATTACGTTGCAATAGTTTCCCTGTTCTTGACCTTAGAAATTCTAATCTACATTGACTATCAGCTTTAAAGTTCATAGCACCTTATTTCTAATCTCATTAATAAGATCTTTCAGATCACTTTTTAGTACCATCTGAGCCGCGCTCGTACATGCTCGTATGCTGGAGCGGATCAACGGCTATTCCCAACATTTTGTGACTTCTCTCCGGTGGTGCGTCTTTCTCGGGCAAAATTATACTTTCTTCTAATGCAACTCACCAGGCTGGAGTGGCCCGTAATCCTTCGAGGTTTTCAATTCAGCTCGGCCTGTCATAACTTTCTTAGCCTGAGGTTAGGCGTAGCCTGCACCTCATCCCACCCAAGGAGCTATCTTTAAATCAGTGCCTTATTCTCCTCATCCTGATTATTCCTTCCCCTTCATGTGGCACATATGCGTGCCGCAAGTTTCCATTGCATTCACTGCAACTGCCAACGCCTTCAGTTAGAGCTTCGAGCTTCGAGCAGCTCGAGACGTCAAATGTCTAAAATTGAATAGTCGCCTCGCGGTTGCGTTGGCCCCTTCAGGCCCAAGCCCAAGTCGAAAAGCCGGAGGTGAATGTCTTGGGGCTTGAAGGGTCTTTAAATAGCTTCATCAAATACCCTTTCTTAGTAAGGTAATAGGTTTGCTTAGAGAAAGATGAATATATATCTTTGCTAGCAATTTGTTATGGTTTTATGGTTTTACTGCAAAAACAGAGATGTGTTTCGGAACCTCAGTTAACCACACAATAAATCTTCGAAAGTTAAAGAAAGTAGCCATTTCTGGAGCATAATTTAAACTTATTCAAAGAGCATTTAAACTTTCCTTATGCTCATGGTATTCCACCTGCACTTTCTTATCGCTGACTCACATTTATGCCCATTTCACTCACCTGAGTCGCCCATGCCTCAGCTGAAGTGTTGACTGCCTCAATCCATGCACTACTTGCGGCTTTGAGGCTGCCTCTCCTTCAAGTGCCGACGGTGTCGGCTCAGTGACCCGGAGCAGGATCAAAAATAGAAATTCAATTAGAAACAGACGCCTCCTCCTGGTTCGACCTGGGTCTTAGCCTTTCACTTTTCTCGAGGAAGTCGCGTGCGAGAGTGAGGCCGATCTGTATCTGCTAATCCTGGGCAGCAGCGGTCGCTCCTCGCCGCTTCCTCCGCGCCGACAGATTGGTGACTGCCTTGGAATCCGGGCTGCGGATTCCGGAACTGTGATTCTTCGCATGTTGGCACTTTGACGTTGCCACGCCACTCACGTGTGTCGTCCTGTCTGTGTTTGGTCGATATTTTCGCAGAAGTTTCCTTCGCGTTCATTCGGTTCGGCTGTGGTTTTTCCATTCGCGGCGAGCACACAGTTTCCACAAGCTGGGCAGCAACCAAAACGACGCGAAGGGCAGGACAACTAATTGCGTTCGCCGTGGGGCTATTTGGTTCACTGGGGCTAATCGATACGTAACGTGGGAACCGTAACGACTGCGTGTGTGTGACTTTAATGGTTATGGCAAGCGAATGAACCCGGCAACACCCCAAATATCGCTTAACCCTTAACCCGAATCCCCTTAGGCTTAAAGCATGTCCAAACGCAGGTATCTAGCTTTGCACTAAATGTTTTCGTTGTGGTTTCTGTTCTCTTTAAAATATCTTTAAGAACTTAATTCTTTTACTAAACGTGTTTGTAATCCCTTACAGACTAGGCAGCGTACGGCCACCGAAGCGTTGCAGGAGCGACATGGATAACATCTCCACCTCGGACATTGTCATCATCAATGGCAACTCGCATCCGGATCTGGCCAACATGGTGGCCGAGCGCATGGGCCTCAAAAATGGCGGCTGCTCCGTTTTCCACAAGTCCAATCGGGAGACCATTGTCGAGATCAGTGATTCCGTAAGAGGCAAGGACATTTACATCATTCAAACGGGCACTAAGTAAGAAGTATTTTGAATAAACTCATTAAACTCTTATTAAAATAATTATTTCTTTAAACAGGGATGCCAACAACAACATCATGGAGCTTCTAATCATGGCCTATGCCTGCAAGACCTCCTCGGCTCGTTCAATCGTTGGCGTGATTCCCTACTTGCCGTATTCCAAACAGTGCAAAATGCGCAAGCGCGGCTGCATTGTGTCCAAGCTGCTGGCCAAGATGATGTGCACCTCGGGCCTGACGCACATCATCACCATGGATCTGCATCAGAAGGAAATCCAGGGATTCTTTGACATACCGGTAGACAATCTGAGGGCATCGCCTTTTCTGCTCCAATATATTCAAGAGAGCGTAAGCATTTAAATCCTTGTGAATGAAAAAAGAAACTTAGTAATTTTATCTTTCCCAGATTCCCGACTATCGCAACTCGGTGATTGTGGCCCGTAATCCTGGCGTGGCTAAGAAGGCCAACTCGTATGCGGAGCGTTTGCGTCTCGGCCTGGCCGTCATCCATGGTGAACAGAAGGAGGCAGAGAGCGACGAGGTCGATGGTCGCTACTCTCCACCACCAACCAGGTGAGTTGCTATCCTATCTTGCTTCAATTCCAACAGCAGGCTAACGCTGATGACCTTCCTCCACTTGAGTTTGTTAGTCGTGAGGATTCTATTTTGATTTCTAAGTTGTATTTTTTTGTATAATTTGCTGTCAGCTTTGTTGTATAAGTTTTTTTTTGTGCTTTTCTCCGGACTTCTTTTATGACTGAAGCTGGAACACTGCACTTTACTCAATAGATTTCCACTGTGCACATAGATTTTGTTTTATTTGTTGATATATTTTCGTTCATTACTTGCTTGCTGAAGATTTAAATCATTTTTAAGGCATGCCGAAGCCATAAAGAAGTGCTGACCACTGTCTTTATTTATTAACTTATTAATTTCTTAAAGCCATGTTTCATCTGCAAAATATAGTAGTTCTTTAGATGAAAAAGTTTGTCTTAAAGAAACGCACTCCCTCATTAAAGCTTGCTCATGGTTTTGTTATTTTTATCACAGTTTCTGTCCTGAGGCCTTTTGTTTGTACTTCATAGCCAAGGCAGAACGACACTTGTAGATTTCTGAGCTTTTATCCTTTAGATACTGTATTTTTGCTTCCATGTGTTAGCCTTTGAAAATGTTTTTGTATTTATTTGTATGCTCCTCAAAAATTTGCCATAGAAAAACTCGACACATTTTCGTGGTAATGTCAAAATTTTAAATCAAGAAAAAAAAAAAGAAAAACAATCGAAATTTCTCTTTATTTTTGTGTTATATGCAGAGCGTATAGCAATTTATTAGGAAATTCAGTTGAAATGTGCTTACCAGCGATGCCTAGGTTCGTATTTTTTTAAACTATTGTTTCAATTTCAGTTTAATTTATGATTTTTAATCGAAACTGCCATTTGTATCTTTTTCCCCGCCACTCCACAACCACAACCACCTCCCAAAAAACCCACCCACACGATTCTTTTCTTTTTTGGTTTACGATTACGATCCGAAATATACGAATTGCACCACCACTTTGCACCACATTGCACCACTCGAACCACGATCCATGTGTAACTCTGCTGCCACACTAACCACTAGAAACTCTACTCCACAACACGCCCCGATCAGCAGCAGCAGCAGGCAGCGCACCACCTCGGTGTCGGTGGGTGTGCCGGAGCACATTTGCAAGGTCAAGCCACCGCTGACCATAGTGGGAGATGTCAATGGACGCATAGCCATCATGGTGGTAAGTAGGCATTAAGCTAGGATTAAAGCGTAAATATCTGTAAATTAATCTGAAAATTATGTTTAGGATGACCTGATTGATGATGTCCAGGCCTTTGTGGCCGCCGCCGAAATGCTGAAGGAGAATGGAGCCTGCAAGATCTACGTGCTGGCCACGCACGGTCTGCTTAGCTCGGATGCACCGCGTCTGCTGGACGAGTCGCCCATCGATGAGGTGGGTCTTATGAGTTTCTTTTAAATCGAATATATAATTATTTACTCTTTGAAATCCCAACAGATCGTTGTAACCAATACCATTCCACATGAGATCCAGAAGCTGCAGTGCCACAAGATCAAGACGATCGACATCTCCATCCTGATTGCCGAGGCCATTCGCCGCATTCACAACAAGGAGTCCATGTCCTATCTCTTCCGCAACGTCACGCTGGAGGATTGAGGCCCAGTCCCCACGACCCCCATACACTCACACAGCCTCCCAGTTCATAGCTATTGATGAAGTCACAAAAATAGTTGTTTATTTTGTTTGTTTTTCCCCTTTGGAAACCATTTTTGCTCAAATAAACGAATGATCCCACACACTGTAGCATACTTGTAGGCCCACACAATGCGCCACACCACACTAACCAACATGTCGTTCGTTCATTGGAAAGCTCTAGACCCACATACTTCTAGTTCGTAAGGCGTAAGATATACCGCAACTTTGTTTAAAATAAAAGCTGATTGTACTCAAGCGAGTGGAAATTTTCGGTGCATCGTAAAGGTGCCATTGTACAATTTATGGTACTTTGATTTTATGGCACTTCTCAAGCTGGCAGCCCCTTAGCTAAGGTGTTTATAAATCATTATGAGCTGGCACAATAATGCAGGGCATTTGCACCCCGAAGAACTGCCATATTTGCATTCTGCATTAGCCTGAAAGGTGTCTCGCGTCGCTCTTTATTTGACAAATATTTTAGTTGCGGAAACGAGTGCATCCAATGAGAGATAAGATAGTGCCGCATCTCCGTGCCATTCCTCGTGACAAACTTAGAGACGGAGAATCCCGGTTAGGTAAGGTAAGTGCACATACCTCATACATAAATCATGGTCCATTAATCAAGCAGCGCAGATATGTCAGTACCTTATCTCCGCCCATAGGGTGCCGAAGACGGCAAATTTGCATTGCTAAATACCTGAGGGATGACTGAAGAATGCGGTTCTTGGCAGTTCTAGGCAGTGACGAGAGTCTAGAGAGGATGTATCTCGGTTTCATTAAGCCAATATTTGGGCTGTTCCCAATGCCGTATATTTGTGAGGTCTCTGCCTAGGCCAAGTGCGATAAACCGGCGCCGTGTTTGCTTCCCGAAATCCAAACAGAAATCGTGCTCCGGTCTTCTGCGTGTCACTTACTGCCGCGGCCGCTGCTGCTGTTGCTGCTTTATTATCGCAAACAATAATAACAACATATTATAAAGCCCAGCTAATCCCACAAATCTCAGGCACCTGCCGGCTGGGATCTCAATTGTATGGACTGGCAGCGACATAAACATGCAAATCAGGCCCTAGCTCGGCTCAGATCGAACGGGTTTCTAGTTCCCATTTGAATTTTCAGACTGACAACGACTACGACGACGACGAGTCACGTGAAGCTGGCGCATTGCGCATACGCCATGTTAGCCCTGCTTTGCTTTGGCGTGCATTGAACCGGCTTCCGTCAGACGTTTATAGTAAGTACATAGCTCCCGCCTATTAACAGTCCATCACTTTTAACTTTTAATGGAGTCTGTCGGCTAGATTGTTTTATCATTCCGATTGCAATGCCAATTGTTTGTGTCTGATAAGTATTTGTTGTTTTTTTGTGTTTTTTTCCGCCTGTTTGCCTTTTTGTTTATCACACCGAAAATTGATTTGTTAATTTACTCTGGCTTGTTGGCAACTCATTAGCACGACACTTTGGTGGGTCCATAAATTGATTGGCCCGAACAGCCGCAGTTTAGCACCTTTCCTCTTATTGTCTAAATTATAATGGGCCATAATCTGGATTGCACGCTTCCGTGGCTCCTGTGTGGGTGTAATGTCCATAATGATTATTAGCTGCCCCGAGGGGGGAATGATATATATAAATCTGTTGAATGTTCCAATGATTTGCGTTTTGTCTGGCAGAACGAATCGATTTAGCTTCGAGGCGGCAAGAACAAACTAGTCACACGACCCGGCCACTCCGCTTGTTGGTCATTTGAAAATTACCATTTTGATGATTTGGAATATGCTTTACATTTAAATAAGCGCCGTTAGGGGTACTCAGTAGAGGGACAGAGTAGTAATTATTGGAATAAGTTATATTTATTATTTGTATAAACTTATATACACTTTTAAACAAATCTTCATATATTTTATTGTATTTTTTTAATGGGAAAACTACAAAAAAAATAAAGTTAAGCAGTGCAGCAGTGAAAAATTTCTTGGATGAAATATATTTAAAAAGAATTAAAGTTTTTTATGTTTATGTAAGTTCTATTGAATTCTTTACTTTTAAATTTGAGTAATTAAATTTTAAAATGGCTGGTTTATTTTTTTATACAACTAAAACTACATATATATATTTTTTAAAAAAATATTCTTATGTTTATTGTATTTTCTTAATGGGAAATTAAAAAAATTAAAATAATAAAAGGTGCGGCAGTAAAATAATTCTTGGAAAATGATATTTATACTTTAGCTGAATTGAAGTATTTAATGGTTATATGAGTTCCGTTGAATTCTTTACTTAAAAAATTGAGTAATTAAATTTTTAAAATGTCCGGTTTAGTTTTCTATATATATAAAGACAATTACTTAATTCCTCTATTACTTCTATTACAAACAAAAAATATTCTTTTTATTATTGTTTTTCTTTCATTTACTTTTAAATGTTTGTGGTTGTAAGATCCAATTTAAATTGAACAGGAAATATTCCTAACCATTTTTTAAAGTAGGTATTTATTGATTATTTTAATTTGATTGATTATTTTAAACAACTTACATATAATTTCTACCACAACTTTCGCCAAAGCTAATGAGTACCCCTGATGTGTGTGTGCGGGTAAAAATATTCACGATTGCCAGATGCTCATGTGCTTTTGTTATTTTTTTTTCTCCTTATGAATATATATCTCTACATTTTGTTTTCTTCTGGCTCGGTCATGTGACCAAATTAATTCAGTTTCGTTGCCATTTCTGCGGTTATTGCCGCGATAAAAACAACAACAACAACAGAAAACAAGCTGCGCGCCTTTTCTTTCCACTAAGTCCCTCCATCTCCACCCCCGCCACTGACTCACTTTATCAAAGCGGATCGAGTCACGTGAGCACGAAAGCTGGGACAACTGATGTCTCATTACGACAGGGGACTTACAGGATGGACTGCTCCTTCTTCTCTTTTTAGTAGGATCTCTCTGGGATAACTGTCATTGAACTTGGTCCCTGACACGGATTCGCACCCAGCTTCCTCCTCAAGCCTGCACAGGCTGACCTGAAACGGGGCTCGTATATTCATATTTCGATCATGAATATGGATACCCGATCGACGGGTTTGAGTCACGTGAAGCCTTACGTCGGGTACTTTACACGCCTCAATGCAGTCCCCTCTTCTAAAGGGGGGAATGGGGATCAAAGCGAGGCGGCGACTGATCGTCTTGCGTAATGTTTGGTATCTTATACAATTAACTGAATGCACAATTAACAGTTTTATTTGAGCGACGATTGTCATTCATTGCAATTGTTTAAGCTTAACTTTAACATTGTTTACGCTTGCCTGTCAATGCAGTTTCAGATGTTAAGATACCAGAGGCACAGAGAGAAATAAAGGTAAACTAAATTAAGCTCATATATTTTATAAGAATTTTTATTAGGGAAAAAGCAGGAAAAATTCAAAGGTTTACATATCTTAAATATCTTTAATTTCGATTTTCTTTAAGGGTAAATATTTATAAAGAGTTTATTGTCACGATCTTTATTTCCCAGTGTACTTAAACACAGTTACCTACCTTTACGTGCTGTCCATATTTGATCATGAGGAGAACTGAGCCCAATGCATACAAATGGACAAGCCTTTCCGACATGTGACCCTCAAGGGAAGATGGTGAGTTTCCCCTTATCAGAAGCACCTTGAGAGATAGCTGCCGAAATCTGGCCACTAATCCCACCTAAAGTAGGCCGCCCACGCGCACCGAAGATTTATGCGAACCACAAACCCAAGAAGGCATCATCTTTTCCCCCAAAGAGACCATAATGATGGATGTGAAAAACAAGCGGTGGGAGAGAGAGGAATGAGCAGATAAACTGGCAATTATCCGCACGCCAACGAAATTAAAAGCAAATTAAATTTGCTCAAAATTATAATTGACTTGCTCGCGGTTTGCTATGTACATTTAATTGTTGTCTAATGTGCTCACCCGTTCACCCGTCTCCCCTCTGGGGGATTTACGCTGCGTATGAGTAATGCAAATTGACCGCACAAGTGTTACATATATCGGTGATTATGTGTCGCCCAATCACCTGAACAAGTCAGCGACCTATAAATATTCATAACAAATGCCGCGAAAGTATCCCAGCAATGTGACTGGATCGGTGCGATCACAGATCAGAGAGATCAATTGTTATGGGGGATCGATCTACTCTACGATTGCGGTCAATATAATATCTCTGTAAACAAATGGTGTCATAAAAAAAAGGTAAGAACAATCTATATATTATTCTTATATTATATTTAATATATTCTTACAAGTGCTTTCTACGGAATTACTGCTCTGTGCACATTCATTGAATATAAAATGAATGTCCACAGAGGGGTAATCCCTTAGTAAAACCCTTTGTATATTATATCATAGCTCTTATTTTAAGTTTATTAATAAGGGAATTAACTAACTTTATGACTTTACTAATTGTCATGCAAATTTCCAGCTGAATAACAATTATTTAATAGTAATTATTTATGATTTAATGCTAAGATGTTTCCCTTAGCTGTTGTTTCAAATATTCCCATAGAGAAGGGAGCTTAAAGTGTTTAATTTAAGGAGAGAATGAGAAGAGAAAGTTGGAAGTCGTAGGATTTTCCCGTAAAACCTCTCCTCTAGAGAAGGGCACACAATCTTCGGTCAGCCTGCTAAACGTTGTCTGATTTTCATTAGTCTGTTTGGATAGTAGTTCGTAACCTATTCTGCGCCATCGATCAGCCACTTGACACGTGTTTCCCATTTGGGGAGTGAGAGACTTGAACTTGGATGTGGACTTAGCTGTGTGATTAATAGACGGGCAGCCTTTGAGCTGCGTTTTCGGTGGGCTTCCAAATCAACTCATCAAAAGCCATGCATTCAGAGCGTGACATCAAGGAAAATCCCGACGCAAAAAAAAAGAAAAATCCCCAAAGAGCAAGAGCCAGTTTGGGATTCTGCAGAAATAAAAACTTTGCATGCAAATGGGTCGATGTCGGGGGAATAAACACCGCAGCCAGAAGAACTCTGTCCCGATCAAAACAAGCCCGGAAACACGGTTCGTTTCAGAGGGCTCTCTGGATTGGAATTAAATAAATTAAAAACTATACACGTAATTGCTGGCTGACAGACAGATATGGACGGGCTAAGCGGTTAACAAACTGGTTAGAGGTGAGATGCCAAAATGGCAAATATCTGCAACTACTCAGGGGCGGAGTGGCGCTCTCGAGTCCCGGCAAATTCCGGGCATTATCACGGCCGTATACTTGATTTATTGTTAACACTCTTCCAACTGATTTATATGCGCCCTGCTCCTATATGGCTGATTGATTTCCCGTCGATAGACGCCGCCGGGGCTGTAAAGATAATAGACTTCCAAAAAAATTGGGTCTTTTGTTCGAGGTGATATTTTAAGTAGAAGGAGAAATTTTCACTGCCATTTAAAATCATTCGTAGGCATAATAAATATTAATTCTATTTAGCCTTATTACTGCAGTGATAAAAAGCCTGAGAAATGTGCAAATCTCATGGGAAGATCAAATCGAACCAAAAATCACAAAAACATAAAAAAAACCTGTTGAGCCTGGCCTCCAAAGCTTAACAAGAAATCCAGGGTGTGAAAATCCGATCAATTAGCATGCAATAAAATATACATTTCTCGATTCGCATTGTTTGCCAATTTATATATTTTATAGTGGCTGTTCCCATGCTTGGTGCCAGCACGTGCGGAAAAATCACCGCACAGCATTTGTAGATTTTCCAAAGCAAAAAAAGTTGCCGAGCTTCGAAAGCGACTATGGAAATACCCTGTAAATACCTCGATTGATTGACTTTGGAACGTAATTTCATTAATTGATGATACTTTTGATTTTATACATTTAGAGGATAGCAGGAACTAGAATGAATGCTTTATTATTATATACTTTTAATCTAATTTATGACTTGCGAGACTAAAAATAAATTATTCAAAATATGTATTTTCTTGAATTTTTATTATAAATCTTATTGTATCTTAGAAGTCATTATAAATATTGACAAACTGTCTGATGTAACTTGC
Organism: Drosophila punjabiensis; assembly: GCA_008042585.1. Classification (NCBI taxonomy): domain Eukaryota; kingdom Metazoa; phylum Arthropoda; class Insecta; order Diptera; family Drosophilidae; genus Drosophila; species Drosophila punjabiensis. The sequence goes on along the minus strand of VNJR01012488.1, from coordinate 121,843 downwards.
TTATATTGAAAACTATTAACAAATAATATTTCTAAGCAGTCTATCAAAGAATAATAAATATTAATGACCTAAGAGCATTTCAATTAGAATTTATATCAGTGATTGTTTGTTAAACTCTAGAAAATATTGAATATAATATTAATATAAAATGGTGTTTTATTAGTAATTAGCTATTTAAACTTTCCAAAATTATATTTAAAACTTTTATTATTTCAAGATGTGTGAAAATTTAAAAATAAAATCTTTGCCAGATATAAAAAGTTAAAACAAGCAATTTTAATTACAGACTTGTAGATTGATCTATATATCTTATTATTCTATAGAATCAACTTTTTACTTGTCACTTGCTAGATTTATAGCCATCTGAAGTCTAACTTGAATAAAATGTGTTGCATAATAATAAATTCATTAAAAATGCCATACATAATAAAGTGTTGAAAGGGCACCTAAATCCGCTAAAGTACTTTTAGAAAAACTATAAAAACTAATTAGATTTTAATTGTAAAATTAACAAATAAATACTTAAATGTACAAAACCCTTGTCATTACCCGTTACACGTTCGAAAATCATGTTCCTCCTTATTTTTAAAAAGTTTTAAAGAGTGTTAATATTTTAATTGCATCCGATTATGGAGTTTGAGTGGTGTTTCCCATAGCCAATTTCCAGCTAAACATATTGGAATCGCAGTTTCTTGTCTGCTCAAAACCCTCCCACAAGGTGTTGTCTTACATGCTGGGCCTGTCCCCATGTTCATCCCACTTGGTAGGAGTCTGCGTCATTTCCATTTCTTTGAGCGGTTACACGACGTGCCCGTCGCCAAGATGAAAAGCCCCGATCCGAAGCGAGGTGATGTTTGTGGAGAGCCGGTTTCGAACTAACTGGAGAGGAATACACTTGAAAAAAATATTAATATATATATATAAGAAAAGAGGGAAAGATTATCACAAAATAGGGATAATAAAAATGATATAATGACGAACTCCTAATTGATCATTTTTTAAATAAAAAATTTTACCTGGTAAAAGAGTTCTTAAAATCAAGATCTGTTTAGTTAGGCTTGTTCTTAGCTCTCCGAATTTTTTCCAGTGTACCCAGAGAGGTGTCTGCTTAGGATGTCTCAGATATCAAAGTCTCGAGAGAGTGGAGAGTAGAGAAAAGAGAGAGAGAGTCGCGGAGATAACGTAACGAAAGCCGGCGGATAGTCTCGAATGCGCTGCCAGCGTTTTCGCGATCTGCGACCCACGACGCTGCCTATTTATAATCGGTTCCCCAGCAGGCGGGCGGTGTTAGTGCTGCTCTTTCCGCGGCTCCAAATCATTCCCGTTGTGGATGGCCACGCGATCGGTTCGGTATCTCGGTATCGTTTACCCCCAGAGACAGTCTCAGTGTCAGTGTCGTTCCAGTGAGAGTGTCATGAAGCCTTAGAGGCGACTGCAAAAAAAACGAAAAAAAAATCGTACAAGAAAAAATAATACAACCCAGAAAATTCCCTAAAAAACAAGCTTAAATATGCATCAACGCGTGGATAATGGCCACACGAATAGTGGCTTCAATGGCGGCTCCGAGGTGTCCTTGGACATACCCACCAATACGCTGTACCACACTTCGCGGGACTGTATCGTCCAGGAGGAGCAGGGGCCCAAGGAGAGCTGCCTGGAGGGCACCCAGAGCTGCTGCTCGAATCTTTGGTCCAATATCTTCCGCAAAAAGACTCTGTACAAGCGCTTCCCCATTTTGGTGTGGCTGCCGCAGTACAAAAAGGATTATATATTCGGCGATATAGTGGCGGGCATATCGGTGGCCTTGACTGTGATTCCCCAGGCTTTGGCCTATGCCGGCATAGCGGGTTTGGATCTGCAATATGGACTTTATGCCTGCTTCCTGGGCTGCTTTATTTACATCTTTATTGGATCGAGCAAGGATGTGCCCATTGGACCCACGGCCATATCGGCTCTGTTGTCCTTTCAAATCGCCGGAGGCAGCTGGCAGATGGCCACGCTGCTCACGTTCCTAACAGGACTAATCGAGATCCTGATGGGTGTCTTCCGGCTAGGATTCCTAATTGATTTCGTTTCGGGTCCTGTGGGAGCGGGCTTCACTAGTGCCGTATCCTTGATCATCTTTAGTTCCCAAATGAAGGACTTCCTGGGCATCAAGACGAGTGGGAATACCTTCCTGCAAGTGTGGATCAGCATTGTGAACGATATTCACAACATCAGCTGGCCGGATTTTATCCTGGGCCTCATTTGCATCACGCTGCTCCTGAGCCTGCGAGCCTTGGCCAGTTGCAGTCTGGGTCCCAAGGAGGGAAAGACCTCGTCCCAGAAACTGCTAACTGGAATCTTCTGGACAGTTGGAACTGCAAGGAATGCTTTGCTGGTTTGTGGAACTGCTGGCCTGGGCTACTGGCTATCTGTGAGCGGCAAGGAGAATCTGGTCAGGACTGTGGGATTTGTGCCCAAGGGAATGCCCTCCTTCCAGCCGCCGCCCTTCCACATGGATGCTGTGGTTAATGAGACCACCGGAGAGGTCCTGCAGGATGCCCAGAGCTTCTGGGACATGGTCAGCACCTTGGGTTCGGGACTTATTGTAGTGCCACTGATTGCTCTCCTGGAAACCATGGCAGTGGTTCAAGCTTTCGGTGAGTTATCTGCGAATTAATTTATGTTCTTTGGAGCGTGAAAAGTTTGCTTGTTTTTATTTAAAATTTTGGGGATTTTTATTAAAAATGTGACTAGAAAATGATTCATAGTCTTGCATAAAAATGCTGCTTAAATCAGAGCAAAAAAAAAACATGTTGATGTTGGAGACTACTTAGCTTGTAGTTCAAGTTTTCTTATCTATCTTTTATGACGCCTGCCTCTAGTTTTAGTCAAATAAATAGTCGTAAATCTTTGTTTTAATCTTAAATTCAACAACGATTTAGCATATCTCTGTTTTCGGTAGACTAAATGTTCTTACTTCCTTGATTAAGTGACGTTAAATTAACTTTTATCTCAGTTGAATCACTTAGTTAAATTGCTTGCACTTTAAATATATTTTCAAATTTATTTTTTAACCAAAGAAAAATATTTATATTCAGCCCTAACTGAACTTTTCTTTTTGGAGAATTTTGAAGGAAATTTTGTTGAAAATGTAATTCATTTTTAAAGATGATCTCTTTTTAAATATTTTCTTTTAAGTTTCTTGTTGAATTTATATGTCTTGACCCAACGAGCTAAGCAAATTAATAAAACGTGACGGCAGTCACTCTTTCACATGATGTGTTTTAATTAATTTAATAATTGGGACTCTGATCTTTAAAGCGAATTGGGTGTTTCATCATTTTATATACCCTTGCAGGAAATTATAATATTAGTCAGAAATTTGCAAAAGAAGGAATCATTTTTAACCATTTAAATATATATATATACCCAAAGTTAGCTTAGGTTCTTGTTTACAAATTAGAGTCATGTTATTACTAACATTATTTTGTGTGTCAGAAGAAAAAATTAAGAATATTTACTAATTAAAATTCCCCCTTAATTGATTTTCCCCCACTTCAGCTGATGGCAAACCCACTGACGCCACTCAGGAGCTGATTGCCTCGGGCGTGTGCAATGTGGCCAACTCCTTTGTCCAGGGTCTGCGCAGCAATGGAGGCGTGGCCAGGGGCGCCATCCTCAATGCCAGTGGTGTGAGGACACAGCTCTCCAATCTATACACCAGTGTGATCGTGATCATTGCCCTGCTCTACCTCACGCCCTGCTTCTACTATATACCCAAGGCGGCACTGGCCTCCATCATCATTGCGGCGGTCATCTTTATGGTCCAGTATCGAGTAATCAAGCCCATGTGGCATAGCAAAAGTGAGTTTCAGATGGAGAAATCTCTATTTAAAAGTTATTAAAAATATTTCTTAACTTCACCAGAAACCGATCTCATACCCGGCCTGGGCGCATTCTTCGCCTGCTTGGTCCTGCCCCTGCAATTGGGCATCCTGGTGGGCATTGGCATCAATGTGGTGTTTATTCTCTATCAGGCTGCGAGGCCCAAGCTGCGCATTGAAACTTTGGCGGTGAGTAATATTAATATATAAATTCTATCTTCTATTCTTAAGTAAATGATATGTCTAAAAGTATGCTATAAAAGATCAAAAATCAGGATACTAACGTTTAAGATATACTCTTTAATTTCTATCTTGAATTTACGCACTTTAACATTTTAAGAACTTATTTTAATTAAAGAAATATTTACTTATTTATTAAATTATAATTTATTTTCTATTTACAGACCACCACAGGCCTCAAGTACCTGATGCTCACCCCGGATCGCTGCCTGATCTTCCCTTCGATGGAGTTCGTTCGCAAGGTGATCAACAAGCAGGGTCAAAAGTCCACTCTGCCCGTCGTCATCGACTGCACCCACATTTATGGAGCGGATTTCACCGCCGCCAAGGTGATCTCCACCATGGTCATGGACTTTGAGCAACGCCAGCAGCCGCTGTTCTTCTACAACCTACAGCCGCGTGTGGCGCAGGTGTTTGAGGGCTTAAACAAGGATCTGGTGGTCATCTATGACATCACCACGCTACATGCCAAACTGGCGGAGAAGTCCCCGATCTGATGAGAGTTCCCAGATTCGCCAGAGGGGGAGAGATATCAACGCTGCAACCTCGTCGTCATGCGATAGTCTTAGTCTTAGCCTCAGCTTTAGTCTCGCCCTAAGTCTCTGTGTCTAGTTTCTTTTGCTTTGTTTAGTAGATGTCTTAGTTCGATTTGCCAGCCGAGGCCAGCGACTAACTTTGTGGTGAGCCTGCGCCCACGCTCTTTGCCTTAGTTGAAGGCACCATTCCATGGGCTGGCGCTTACCTTAATTAGCATTTAAGTTGCGGCAATCTAACCACCTTGTCCGCAGGTACAACACATATCTGCACATATTTATTTTGGCCTCTGTCGAAATGTGCTGTGAATTTCGCTGAGCGAAATATCAGAGCCAGAGCCGAGCACCCTCCCACCCGCGATTTTTGCCGCTGTTTATATAGTATTATTTACGATTAGCGAACGAAGAGTATTGGCATAAGTACTTAAATAAATCATGTAAATATTAAGGAGTAACTGGCAGTAACTTATATTGGCTTGTGTAAGGGTGAGTAATAGGTTTACTTGAGTGCTGTTCTTCATGAATAATGGGGGGAATTTATCATTTTGTCAATAATAATACCAAATTTATGGCATGAAAATAGTTATTTTTTACAACGTAAACCCTTTGCTATTTTAACAAAATAATTAGAAAACTAAAATTAAATATAAAATCAGTTACTATGCCCCGCCTTGTCTTGAGGATTAGGGAGTACTTGTACGGACATGGTGACTTTATGGCCTGGCTATTTTTTGAATCCCTGATTGCCTACTCTGCTTGATTAAGTATCTAATCAATTTTTGCCATGATTTCGGGCTAACTTTGAACTTAAGACGTGTTGTGATTTAATCTGGCGCTTCGTGTGGGCAGTAAATCTTCAAGCTCCAAAATGAAGCCAAACTAGACAAATCACTCGGGAGATTAGATTATCTAAAACAAATCTGAAAGGTTAAGCTTAATTAAAAGCCATCGCAAGAAATTTTGATGGTGAAATTGGTTTTAGACACAAGTAATAATATAGGAATTTAGGAATAAATAATAATATATTACCATGTTGGATGCTTGTTTACTATATTTGAGACACCTTTTATTGACTTGCATCATAAATTATTTAGTTGTTAAAATATATACAAAATGATTGCCAATACTTTTATTGATTGTGACTAAAATAAGATAATTAAAAAGATAGTTTTTTAGCTATAAATTAAGGAAATTAACTATACAGTTTAAAACAGCAAGCGACAGACATCTTATCGTTGTTTGTTTTTTTTCCGATCGAAATTACTTTAATTGAATTTACTTTTACTTTTTTTAATCCTATAACAGCTTTGGAAATTTAAATTTTAAGTACAATAATTGTAATATTTTCTTTAATTTTATTTGTTTTCATATATTTTGCTACAAGAATACTATAATTTTAATTTGAAAGCAGTTACAGCGATAGTCAATATCGAAAATATCGATATTGTAACTGCTCTAAAATCGTACCTTTTTTATAAAACCAAGTTGGCAGTCACCTTTTTAGCTTTCCGCCCCTATCGAAACTGCTTAAAAAACTGTCGTATCATCACAAAAAGCTCAGTAGGCCGACCCGCTTCAGTTCGTTTGAAAATAGACCCAAAATTAAATTCAAGCTAGAATTTGAAAATCAAATAAATTATTAACACCAAAGAATCCAAAGAGAAATGTAAGTGAATATTGTAGCAATTAGTTCTTGAATTTGTTAGCAAAACCTAACTTTAGATGAATATCGATGTGGGCCAAGATGGTGGGGAAGGTGATGGTGGATTCAATTCGTACTTTACACAGAAAATATCTGAGTTGCAGTATATAGTGACGGAACGTCAGAAGAATCTGCTCCGCCTGCAGGCTCAGAGGAATGAACTCAACTCGAAGGGTAAGGATACTCTTAAGGTTAACAGATCCTCAAGTTAACTCCCACTCCTTCCATAGTTCGCTCTCTTCGGGAGGAACTGATGCTACTCCAAGAGCAGGGCAGCTACATTGGCGAGGTTGTAAAGCCCATGGACAAGAATAAAGTCCTTGTGAAGGTGCATCCCGAGGGCAAGTACGTGGTGGATGTGGACAAGAACATCAATATCAAGGATGTGACACCCAGCAGCCGAGTTGCTCTGAGGAACGAGAGCTACACTCTCCACAAGATACTGCCCAACAAGGTGGATCCCCTGGTTTCCCTGATGATGGTGGAAAAGGTCCCAGATTCCACCTACGAAATGGTGGGAGGTCTGGACAAACAGATCCAGGAGATCAAGGAGGTAATAGAGCTGCCGGTAAAGCACCCGGAACTCTTCGATGCCTTGGGCATAGCCCAGCCGAAGGGAGTGCTCCTCTATGGACCTCCCGGCACTGGCAAAACCCTCTTGGCCCGTGCCGTGGCTCACCACACGGAGTGCACCTTCATCCGGGTCTCGGGTTCAGAGTTGGTCCAGAAATTCATTGGGGAGGGATCGCGTCTGGTGCGGGAACTCTTCGTGATGGCACGGGAACATGCTCCCTCGATAATATTTATGGATGAGATCGATTCGATTGGTTCGTCCCGCTTGGAGACCGGAACTGGTGACTCCGAAGTGCAGCGCACCATGCTGGAGCTACTCAACCAGCTGGATGGCTTCGAGGCCACCAAGAACATCAAGGTGATTATGGCCACCAATCGCATTGATGTCCTGGATAAGGCTTTGCTGCGTCCCGGTCGCATAGATCGCAAGATTGAGTTTCCGCCGCCAAACGATGAGGCACGATTGGACATTCTGCATATTCACTCGCGAAAGATGAACCTCACCCGGGGCATAAATATGCGCAAGATTGCCGAACTGATGCCGGGAGCATCAGGAGCCGAAGTCAAGGGTGTCTGCACTGAGGCTGGGATGTATGCTCTGAGGGAGCGGCGTGTCCATGTCACCCAGGAGGACTTTGAGATGGCTGTGTCCAAGGTGATGATGAAGGACTCTGAGAAGAATATGTCCATGAAGAAATTCTGGAAGTAACTCAGATGCTAATATAATTATAATTTGTAAATTGAATAAAGACAAAGACTGACAGCACAATTTGTTCAATAATTTTTCTTTAAGTAAGTAAAATACATTTAGATAACTAAGCTAACTTTATTTAGACCAACTTATTAACTAACTCCTGGCCAGAGACAATGTGCTGGCCATACTGACGCACTCACTAGTGCCATTACCGGACTCTGCGTGATCCAAGGAGTCCACAGATCTTGAAAGATCGGGTTCATCAGGTCGAAGTTCCTGATTCAAGGCATGAGTGTTGTAGCACAGGACCAGCTTAGTGTTCAGTCCCTCAAAGACACTGACCACACTCGGCTTGAGGTTGAAGAAGATGATCTTCTGGTTGCGACGCCTAAAGTCTTCCACCATTGAGGCAATAACCTTGGCAGCGGTATAATCTGCTGCATAGATATAGGTGCAATCGATGACCACTGGCTGGGTGGTTTTACTGCCCGATTTAAGCACCATATTCCTCACAAACTCCACAGAGGGAAAGATCAGACACCGGTCGGGGGTGATCTTCACAAAGCGAATACCCTGCTGGGTCTCCAGTTGCTCCAGGGTAACCTTTGGACGAGCTGCATAGTACAGGATGAAGAGTAGGTTGACGCCAATGGCCACCATAATGCCAATTTCCAGGGGCAACACCAAGCAGGTGATAAAGGCCAAGATGCCGGGGACTAGATCGGAGCCTGTAAACGTGTATCCTTATTTGAAAATATATATTTAATAAATATTATTCCCTATACTCACGTTTGCTGCGCCACATGGGTGTCACCACTTGGTATTGAACCTGAAAAATCACCGCCGAGATAATGATAGCCGCCAGAACCGCCTTGGGAATAAATGCAAAGTATTCCGTGAGAAAGTTCAAGGCAAAGACCACTATGACACCAATGTACAGATTGGACATGTTGGTGCGACATCCACTCGCATTATTCACCGCCGAACGGGCCAGGCCGCCATTGCATCGATATCCCGAGAAGATTGAGGTGGCAATGTTGCCCACTCCGCAGGCAATCATTTCCTGGGTAATGTCGATCTGCTTTCCCTTGGCGAAGGCCTTGCAAACGGACATGGTTTCCAGGAGAGCCATCAGTGGCACAATCAGGAGTCCATAGCCCAGGCTCTGCACCATTTCCAGGAAGTTCTGCCCCTCGACAGGCGGAATTCCTGCTGTCTCATTTCCGGGTTGCGCCTCAATAGAAAAGGGTGGCAGAGAGGGCGTGGGCATTCCCTTGGGTATATTTCCTGTGAGTCGAAAAGGATTCGTTCCTTGAGCCTCCAAATGCATGGTGATCAGTGTGAAGACAATCACAACAGAGGCATTCCTCGAGGTCGACAAGAACTTGATAACCTGGTTGAAAACTCGCTGGAAGCCACTTCTCTGAGACTCATCCTTGGGACCGATGGCAAGTTTTCCCAAACTTCTCATGGCCAGCAGGAGGAACACACAACCGAAACCCAGAATAGTGTCTGCCACTCGAATATTCTCGATATCCCGGAACATGCTTATCCAGGTGGCCAGGAAGGAACCACCATCGCTCTTAACACCCAGCATCGAACGCATTTGGGAGGTGGAAACAATAAGGGCCACGGCACTGGTGAATCCCGCACTCACTGGTCCCGAAACAAACTCCACCAGGCAGCCCAGCTTGAAGATGGCCATAAAGATCTCTATGATGCCGGTGAGAAAGGTCAGGAGCACGGATCGTTGCCAGGAACCTTGGGCAAACTGGAAGGTCATCAGGGAGGCCACCGCAGTACTGCCAATGGTGCTGTCCTTGCAAGTGCCCAAAAGGACATAGACGAAGCAGCCCATAAAGGAGCCATAGAGACCGTACTGGAGAGGGAAAAGTTCGGAAATTAGAGGTAAGTTGGTGAAACTTTAAGCAAAATATTTATGTTTTTGTTATTATGCAATAGTTCATATTTCTATAGCTTTAAAAAAGAACACTTTTGATTTATTTCTTAAAGTGTTAAACACTTTATCCCTGCATGTTACTTGATTTATTTAAAGTCCTTCAAGGAATCTTCACATTTTTAACATATTCTCCAACTTTATCTTCCGTATAGCTGCTTCACCTGTCGCGCACTTAAGATCACTGATCAAGTTGTCACTTAAACCTATCTCCGTGCTTTTCCACTTCTTTCAACTTGCTAATTTTATGTGAAAACATTTGAGTTTCTTGATGAGCCAATCAAAAGAGGGAACATTGATTGGAAATAAGGTAATAAATAAACCTACTCAACTGATACCAAATTCATAACGAAAACCTCAATGATATATGAGAAAGATAAATCTAAAAAAATAAGGCCTAAAATGTTAACTCTTCAGTATAGCTACTTACCTCTGGTGGCAGACCAACCACGCCCGAGTAGGCCAATCCCTGGGGTATAACGGTTAGACCCACCGTAAAACCGGCTATCAGATCGCCTATACAATCCCTCGAATTATAGTGCGGCAGCCAGGTGAGGAAGGGCAGCCGCCGCTTCAGGGTCTTCATCCGGAAAATGTTCCGGGCATAGCGGGAGCAACAGGATGAGCCATCCGATGCCTCTTTGGTGGCCTCCAGCTGCTCGAGACTCTTGCTCTTGGAGGTGCGATGATCGGTTATGAGAATAAAGTCTGTGGAGGAGTTGCTGTCCTGAAACTGCGCCTCCAGGCTCTGACTGACCTCCGCCTGCTTGCGGAAGGTCACCTCGTTCTCCAGCGTGGACATTCTGGGCGTAGATCTCTGGTCGAACTGATGGGGCGGACACGTCGCCGCTACCTGATGCTCCAGTGGCTGCGTCACGCGCTCTTATCTCCGGATGCTGTTTGCCCAGACCCCGACGCGTGTCGTGTGTGGGAGCGGGATACAGGTTGTGTCTTTCAGTTATATCCACAGCGCCTCCATAAACACGGCGGCTAACTGCTCGCGACAATGACCAAGTACCGCCGACCCCCTGTCAGCCGCCGCAGCTCTTGGCCCCCGTTCGTCACCTGTCAACTGGCACAAGTGTCCCCGATTGATAATCGGAATTTTTCCATTAATCAAGCGAGATCTGTGGAGAATCGATAATCGAGTGTGCACTACTTATTCACATAGCAAATATTGATGTTCACAGTTATCCATCCAGCTGTGATTAGAGCAGCGACAGCTTCTTTCCCGGGGTTAAGAGCTCCGTATTATAATCGAAAGTGACGAGAGCGGAGATGTTTTTTTTTTTCAGTTTCGTTTATAATATCTGATATCTGAAGCTGCTACTGTATATAATCTTGCCTTATCTTTTTCTAGTTAACTGAAATTATCAGACGGAAAGGAAGTCTTACTATTTTTAGATGATATTATTCTCTGGTTGACGAAAGCAATTTTCATAATCGCAAGGTTTTCAATGTTAAAACTTAGAATCAAGGCCAGTTCTAGTTAGGATTTGCTTTAACGGACTGATTCAGGTCATTCAGATTTCCGGAAATCTATAAATAAATGCTTAATAATTTAAAGCAACATTGGGCACAAGAAATATCAAAAAGAGCCACTGCGTGGGCAGGAAAAATACCCTAGAATACATCAGCAAATGATCTCACGAGATCGGTGTTTAGCCTTTTATTGCTATTGACGTCAAACTTTATTGACATTGTTTTCTAAAATTATTAAGGATTATTAACGACGACCATCTAGGTTAATATTTAAATATTTCCTTCCCCCAAGTTTTTACCTCCCTCAATAAATCAACGAGTAATCTCTTAAATATTTTTTGTAGTTTTTGTATTTTTTTTTTTGTTTATTTAATTTTAAATGTTTTTACATGATTTTTAAAAATTGTATTTTAAAAGCATTGCATTATGTCATATATGTATATATATAAAGTAAGATATATATCATTTTACATTATACAATTGTTTGTTTCTCAGTTTTATGTTGTGTGTATGTTTAACCATAAGTTAAATTTATGTTTAAGCATTTTTCATAATTCAATAGTAGCAGTAAATTGTTTCAGAGACCATGGCTATATATGTATCATATATATATAGTGTGTATATAAGTATTATGTGTATGTGGTGTGTGTATCATGTATCCTGTGCATTAAAACACGACTAAAACTAAAACTTGTGTGAAACATTACCCCGTCCAGGGGATAAAAACAAAGGACAGAATCGAATCAAAATTAAAATACAAGAAAGTATAAAATAATGATCGGCGCAGAGGGCGTGCGTGTGTGGGTGAAGCTGCAGCGTAAATGTGAAGAATTTGCTTAAGGAAAGAATTACTTTAGCTGCCGCCACACGTACATATATCGCAGAAGAAAGCCGCGTGTGTGTGCCTGCGTGTTGTGTGTGTGTGTATGACAATGAACATTCGCCTAAACTCGTAACAAACAAATGATTATATGCTTATATGGTTTGAACCGAACACAAAACTCAAATCGAAAACCATCAGCAATCTGAAGAACGCAACAAACACTGAACGAAAACAGTATGAACAATTATTGTTCATTGTAGTTATTTTTTTGGGGTAGTTTGTAGTGGTGACTCCCAGCGATGAATCCTACTATTGCCAGACGCCAATGGTGTAATTCCTGCTCAGGTGTCCCATGCGACGCTGACGTCCAACTGTAAAATACACACACAAAACAGGATTAGTAGGATATTCCAAGTAAAATATACTTTTGCCAGGGGAAAACACCAAACAGTGGAGCAAACTCTACCCCAAGACGTGGCATGACGCACAACAAGTTGAACCCACTTGACAGTGTCCACACAGAGACGTCGCTGCTGTCGTGTGTTGGCTTAAGGCTAACCTAGGAGCTAGTAGCTAGCAGCTAGTCCGAGTCGCTAACCAGATTTTCCATTGCACAAATATTTGTGCTCTCAGTTAGGGTCTATTTTCGGCCAATCTTGGCAAGGGGAGCGCTAAAATTGACACTCAGCTGGTGCTGACGGGGTCACCAAGGAATCTTAGGTGCTAACTTAAGATGCTTGACTGCTTTTAATAATGACTTAAAGGTGCAATATCAATTCAAAATAATAATGATACGAGTCAGCTCTAAAGCCAGCACAAAAAATCGTGCCTAAAAATCGAATAAACTATATTGTTCTTATACAAGTTTAGTATCGTATAAAGTATTCCCATTCTTCTTTACTATCTGGGCTATGTAATTTTAGATAGTATTATAAATTAAGCTAATTTTTCCTCTAGCATATATCTAAATCGTGTTTAAACATTTTTTAAATGAAGCTAAGCCATTAAATAAATTAATTATAGCTATAGACTCTGTTTACTTAAAGATTATTGTTAAATGAAGAATTCAGGGCTAGCTATCTTAACTTTTCCCAATTTTAAGTGTCTCCAGAAACATATATGAAAAGTTGCTCTTAAAGTTAAGCATTAAATTAAATAACCGTAAATGATAACATATATTTTTGAACAATTTTGTAATATCAAAAGACAATCTATGGAAATATATTCTTACATAAATCTCTTCTCAGATTACCTCTACTTGTGAAATTCCTACCATGACACATCATCATCATATATCACCGCTTATGATTACTTAATTTATTTGATTATTATTTAGCAAGAAATAAAATATACTTTACGTACTTCATGTCTCACACATGTCATTCTTCGGTGTTAGTTCACAGCTGGTTGTTGGATTGGTTCGGGAAAGAAAAACACAGGTTGTTTTGAGTTTTGGGAATATTAGACATATATCTGTTGTTGTTGTTGTTGTGCTTGCTGCTGCTATATTGCTGTTCTCAGTGCTGTTGGTGGTGGTGTTGTGGTTTCTGGTTGTTGGTTTTCTTTTGCTAGGTTTGCTTGTTAATTCGTTTAATTAATCGAGAGTTTTGGACAAACAAACAAGCAAACTAACGCACACGCACACACATTTATTGATGGCTTTCTTTCTGCTTGATTGTTGTTGTTCTTGGGTTGGTGGCATGTTGTTGTTGTTGTTGTTGGTTGGTTGCTGCTATATTTCGCTTTTATTATTTGTCTTTTTATTTACGCTGGTTCAGGCGTTTCACACGTACTGGAGACGACACAGAGAGCAAGGATCAAGGTAGGTTTTTTTTTTCGGAAGAGAAGAGAAACAAAAAACATTTGGCATTAGTCAAGTGGTGGCAACAAATATTTATAGAAAGGGATTCAACATCTTAGTTTTTTTGGGTTAGTTAAAAGTCAAGTCAAGTCAATAATCAATCAACAGTAGCACGGGTACAACATTCAAGTCAAAGGGCCCCCAGTTTCTGGGTTTTACTTTTAAGGTTTAACTTTTCAGTTAGCTGGAAGCTTTTCGGGGAAGAGGGATTAATCGGGATTAGTTGGTGCGGTTTTCTTTGATTATTTTTCTCAGCTGCAGATCCAAACAACAAGTACTTAGAGACTGAAAAGGGTACCAACTGGTTGTTGTTCATCTGCGCCGAACTCTGCACTACACAATTTTCGTTATCGAAATCGGTATCTCGTTTATTATTTATTATAATGTGTAGATTTCATGGCTCTTCTTATTGGTGGTGATGGTGTTGCTGCTGCTGTTATTAGTTGGTGGTTGGTCTTATTGAATCATAAAATCTATTTTTGTTATGACGGGTTTCTGCTACTTTCGCTCTACTTTTCGACACTCGGATCTGGGTGGGAGGACTCTCTTAGATCATACATCGCAGTTTAATTCCTATACACGAAGAGAACTTCATTAGAGCCTCGGCATTAGCTCACTCCGGCACAGGTGTCTGAGGTGTGTTTGTGTTGTGGATTGTGTTTTGATCTGGTTTACACAAAACATGCAAATGGTGGATGGAATTACATGCCAAAAGGGTATAAATAAATGCAAAAAACATGCGATATGAAGGGTTAAAATTAAACAATAAAAACAAAATAGTTTACTTAATGAGGCACAACATAAACTGCAATTTTGGATGCTGGATGCTTGAGTGTTTATGGGGCTGATCAGTGGGATAAGTAAATAACACAATTCATTTTATAAAACTTGTAATACAAAATGTTTATAATTAAAATAAAGGTAGCTACATTTTTTTCCTGATTTATTATCACTTTTTGTAAGGAAAATGCCACGGAAATCGCTGTGAATTTAAAATTACTTTGAAAAGCAGTTTGAAAGTTTGCTATGTTATGTAAAATCCTTATTTAATTGCATACTTTTAGACGCCTTTTAAAACGTTTTACATTTTCAGCCATTTCTTTGACATCGATAAAAACAAACTTTAGAATTATCGAATTTTTATCATTATTTAATAAAAAATTTAAATAATTTAAATTTTTTGCAAGGGCATGGAAAAGATCTTTGTTTAGTTTACAGTCAGTGTGATCGATATTTTCGATATATGCATATCGATTTATGCAAACAATCAGCCAAATGCACTTTGCTCTAAACTCTAATCGCATCGGCGAAAGCTTATTATAATCTGTATATATATCGAAGCCATATATAGCAGAGTATGCTAAGTAGTTACTAATTGGGAAACTTGGTTATTTATTTGCTGGCAAAAATCTTGCAAGTTAGCAGAAGAAAAGAAGTTGAAGAAGAAGAATTGAGGGGAAGAATATCCGTAGATTTTATAGATACCTGTGTTAAGCGTTAGATATAATTATACACGTGACACGCCTAAAAACGATTTCTGCTGGGTTATATAGAAGAGGCCTCGACCTCGAACACGACTCACTCTGCACTGTACATGTTTTCGTGAGGGGGTTCGATCTGCGCTTTATCGATATAGATATGTTTGGTATATGTATATTTAGTTTGACATTTTCACTTCGTTTCTTTTTGGTTTCAGTTTGCTTCTTGCTTAGTTAAGTCTCTCTAGAGTATATAGATAGTTATGTGGCAAGCTCGGCGGCTGCATATTTATCTTTAGCTTAAACTTCCTCCTGCTTCCTTCTTCTTTTCATATAGACATATTATATTATACACGTTCTTTCGTTGTTATGTGCTTCTGTTTTTCTTCGGTTTCTTGGGTTTAGATTACAAAACGCTTTAAAAATGGTTTAGTTGCTTGCTTTCTGGTCTGCGCTTATTGAATTCTTGTCGACTTTCTATGCAGATTATTGAAAAATCTGAACTGCAGTCGCAACTCAAGATCTTTTCTTACTGAAAACGAGACGAGAAACAGAAAGAGGGGAAGAGAGAGAGAGAGAAACAAAAGGTGATAAAGACAGAACACAAAAAGGAGTACAAAATACAAATAATAATGACTGTCTGAAAAAACTGAAAACTGATTTTCTGAATCGTTTGGCTGATGTCTTTCATTTTTTTTTTTCATTGGAGGGGCTTTTCGTGTTGAGATAGAAAGATACAAAGATACAAAACACAGAGAGTGCTGCAATGAGAGTGTGTATGAAGTGTGGTGTGCGTGTGTGTGGGTTATTAGCACGCATCTGATCTGAATGATATAGAATCGTGATCGTGGATCGGATATATTATATACAAGGTTCGATTTTGAATGGCAAAAAGCAGCTGACAACGACGACATGGAAAACAGATAATAACAAGGAGTTTGTGTGCTGGGAATCTGTTTCCGGTTTCTGCACAGATGACAAAAGATATAGCCAAGTTCCATCTTAATTTTGGTTACTTTTCATAACAAAATAAAATGTTTATAGATTATAAATAATACAAATTAATTCAGTTAACTTTTAAGAGCTTTTCTGACTTCATGTCAGATACTTTTCTTAAATATTCTTCATTTGTTATGAAAATTAACCTCGATGGAACTGATATTCTTGTGGCTTTGATCTCCGCTTTCATGTTGGGGTATGTACAAATTCTTGGTCTGCAAGATCGTTGGACTGTGGGTTAGCATCATCCAGAGTCCACGGGGTGTTCGGGTGTGTTCGGGCAACATCAACAACGACAACATCGAGGTTACGCAACCAATGAGACGAAAAAGGGAAAGGCAAGAGTGGTGCGTGGATCGGATGACTGTCTGTACATGGCTCGAACTTGTGGTTGCTGTGGCTCAGAGTGGTTCAGAGTGGCATTCTGTGGCTCCGGTTGTGGTGGTGGTGGTGGTCGTGTGGCACTCTTCACTCACGTGTGCGCTTGGTAGACGCCCTCATCGTCGTAGTTGGGTGTCACGGAGCGACTGCCCGGCACCACCATGTTGTCCGGGTCGAATTCCGGATCGAAGGCGTCGCCGCCGCCACGGATTACCATATTATCGGGATCCTCCTCCACTTCGTAGTCCGCCGGCGGCTGCGGCGATGGCGATGGTGATGGAGAAGGTGTGGCCGATCGGTGGTATTCCACCAGATCCCGCTCAATCTCCATGTTGCCGGGCAGGATCAGCTTCGGCAGATTGGGCTTGAGTTTTTGAACGCGGAAGACTGTTGTCGGTTGGGGCGTGTTTATTGAGTTCGAGAGTTGAGTTTTGTTGCAAGTTTTACAACACAGACAAGTGGATAATTGGTTAATGTTCTTCTTTTCATTGGCTGGGAGTCACTATGGTAATTACAAGAGACAAGAGAGAGAACGGAAACGAGAACGAGAGCGAACGCAGGGGAGAATATTACACAGCAGGATCCCTCCTAGAGCGAGATCCTGGCTCTATTCTAAGGGGTAACGCATGGGTTAGCATTGACGTGGACGTGGAAGAATGATATACGTGGCACTGAACCCACTTACAATATATAGAATGTATGTAAATTATAATGTATTCCCTTCTAAAATAACCACCTTAATCCAATCTAAGTACGTCTTATGATATGCCTAACCAGGTACAATAACCCCCCGACAGGTGAGAACGAACGATAATAACGTGATAACGTAACGTGAACGTGAACTGGTGAACGATAACGAGAACGAGAACGCAACGTAGGCTGGTGAGACGATGTGAGAATGGAGCACGAAGGGGTTAAGGCTGAACTGGACAAGTCTGGAGCGATGATGAGAGGCAGATGGAGGCGAAGAACGGATTACCTGGTTACCAGACACAAGAAAGATACAGAGAATAGTAAGAGAAGAGAGGGTAACGGGGTAAGACAACGACGAGGAGCTTGGTTACTCGCATTCAGATCTTCTTCTCGGCTCCAGCTCCAGTCCCCGATGCGGCGGAGGCCTGGAGATTGCGCACAAGGCGCCCTGCAGGTGGCAAGTCATGAGTAACAGTATCTGCCGGTGCGGTCCAGGTGCGCGCCTTGATGAACTTCTCGAAGGCAGCCAGGCTCTTCACCCGCGTGGGCGACAGTTCCTTGGCTGCCCCTGCAGAAGCTAAAGTGGGGTCAGGATGAGTGGTGACTGACTGATTGCTGGATGATGGTAGCTGTGACGATGTGCAAGCAGTGGCAGTGGTGGTGGCGGTGATGATGACGCTTGACATACCTTGTTGCAATTCACCTAAACGCGTGGGTGAGGCAACACTCGGTCAATAACAAGAATACCGGAAGAATGCCTAAGCCTATCGGAGAAGGGGAGAAAAGGGAGGAGCGAAACGACGTGGAACCAACGCTGAACGCCTGGCAGGTAACCGGTGCTGAGGATGCTGGCAAATCCTGAAAGGTCAACTTACTTCTGTCGATGTTGCGCTGCAAATGCGCGGCCACTCGGTGGCGGGCGTCGTTGAACTCCAGGTGCAAGCCGAGACGCAGCAGCGACGAGTTCTTCTCCACCAAGTCGGTGATCTCCATCTCGATCTTGTTGCCCAGCACCGCAGATCGCTGGGGAAGGCGGGGCACATTAAATGTGTTAATTCATAGCTCAAGACTCCACTCCACTCACCTGATTGGAGGCCCTGAACTCCTCAATGGTGTGGCACTTGAGCAGGGCTTGCACCAGCTTGACGATCACGGGCGGACTGATGAAGTTGGTCTCAACATTTAATACTCTCAGGGTTTTGCTCTTCTCAATGGCCTCGGCCAGCAGGAGGGCTGTCTTGTCGGTGAGGCCGACATTTGTCAGCGAGAGAACTTCCAGATGTTCGTTCTGAGGCAGTGCGGCAAACAGTTGTTCGAGCTTCTCGTCCGAGATGTTCTGTGGGGCAAAGAAAACAATTAAATACTCATCCAAACTAAATAAATCTCAAAAGCAACCTTAATGTTGTTCAAGTTGAGGTCAATCAGCTTGGAGTCATCGTCCTTGACCCGCTTGATGGACTCCTCCACGTCTGTGCTGTTGGGCGGATCCATGGGGAAGAGCTTCTGCTGGGTGGACTTTGTGATGCCATCCCAGCCCAGGCCCACAGGCTGGCCCTTGTTGAGCAACGAGGCGTGGTACTGGTCCTGGTTCATCATCGAGTGGAAGCCCAGAATGGCAGCCAAATCGATGATTTCCTCCTGCGTGGCATCATTTAGGGCATGCTCATACTCCTCACCCATATCGATGGCGATCTGTTCCTCAGCCTCGATCTCGCGGGCATCCCTTGGTGGTGGCACCCACTTCTTGCCGCGCACCTTGCCCTGCACAAAAGGCTCGAATTCCGGCTCATCCGGAGTCTCGATAGCCTGCTTGTTGATGTGCTCGATTAGCTGCTTGCGGTTCAGCGGGCCGGTGGCTTCCTTGGTGCACTCGTAGCCACAGCGCTGGTCTGGCGGCAGGAAGTTGTCCTGGGAAAGTAAGGGTAGAAATAATTTAAGT
The DNA here is from genome assembly GCA_008042585.1 of Drosophila punjabiensis. NCBI lineage: Eukaryota > Metazoa > Arthropoda > Insecta > Diptera > Drosophilidae > Drosophila > Drosophila punjabiensis. Next base: position 102,619 of record VNJR01012488.1, on the reverse strand, counting down.
TGAAGTTAAATATAATTAAGCAAATAACAGCACTCACATCGGGATCCACTTCTTTGGCCAGTATGGTGATCTCCTCGGGCGAGAGCTGGGCCAGCAGGCTCTCCACATCCACATCATCGTACTCACTCAGATCCTTGCCATATAACTTGGCCGGAGTGGTGAGCGTTGTTGTCTTTGTGGTGGCTGAAGTCTGCAAGGAAAAGGTAAATAATTAATTAGAAGTGAACAAAAATTGGATATCCTTAAATTGTATCAATATTTTCCTTTGGTTTTTATATTGCAAATAATTTAATTTATATAATAAATAATAATCAGACTTCCTGATTAATCAAATGTTGTCTTTTCTCGACACTGAAAATCTTTTCAAGTTCAATTATATGTAATTATATGTTCCCTTCCCATAATTAAGTAATTATCACTGATCTGTTCAGTTGATCTTTCCAGCTCTTAAACACTTTTTTAATTATTCAATTAACAGTATTTTTCACTACACCTTATAAGGCTTTCCATTTGATATAAATCTTGCTTCAAGCTGTGACTTTTCCCCACCATAATGGCATGCTAGGATCAGTTAAGATTACTGGAAAATCGCAGGGCAATCTTCCCACGCTTTGCTCTCCTTTTCCTTCAAGTAAAAGCCATTGTTTTCACTTTTCACTTGCTCCCTTTTTTTATTTTACTTTTTGCAGAGAGCGAAAGTTCAGTGCTTCTTACGAGGGGCTTGGGTTCAGGGGTCTTGTGAGTAATGGCCAGTACTGGGGGTACTTTGAGATACTTAATGGTATTTTTCGCACATTTTTCTGTTTAAGACGGAGGCTCACGGGCGGCTGGGGGGCGCGGCGCTTGACCTTTGGCACCGGACGCAGCTTTATCTGCTGGAACTCGGCCACCGGCAGGGCACTCTCCATTGCTTCTTATTATTATTATTATTATTCTGGATCACAGATCGATATGGAATATGAAACGACGCAGAATATACGGCAAATCCAATTATGAATGCAGCGTGCGACGGCGTGCAGTTTTAAGCTGCGACTCGAGAGACTTGGGACTGGGTCTGCGTTCCACCACCGACTGACTGGCGAGGCGCAAGAGACACGCCGAAACAGCACTCCAACCCGGGGCCAGACCTGACTGCCAAGACCAGACCAGGCCGCACCACCAGACCACCGAATTGAGGTGGAGGCGCGACAACGGCGGCAACCGCATCGAAAGCAACAGCACAAGTCCACAGAAACCGAAACGGAAAATAAAAACAGAAACGGCAGCGAGAGTCGTGCAACATTTGCTGTGCTGCGAGACAGCCTGCAATCGCTCAGCCACTCAGTTAGTCATTCAGTCAGTTAGCCAGTAAGCCAGCCATTCAGTCAGTCAGTCAGTCAGTCAGGCAGTTCAAGCCAAGTTAAGTCGAGTCACTGAGCCAGTTGGCAATGTAAATTAGGCGCACGGAGAGAAATGAAAGCAAATAACGAAAAATAAGTCAATAAATAAGCAAGTACATGGAATATTTAGTAACATATTGAATATATAAAGTAGATACTTAAGGTATCTTTACTGCTTTAATGCTTTTTTTTACTATTTATAAAATGCATTAAACATTTCAATCAAATTCGACTTATTTTTCTCTCTGCAAAACAAAGGGGTTGGAGAGGGGCAGCCAACTGTGGCATGACTCTACAGCGTAGTGTCTGCACTTAAGCGACTTCTCGGTGGGAAATCGTTGTGCAACTTCTGCCAGATTTCAAATAAATAAGTCAACAAATTGTGGCCCATAAACAAGCCGAGCGGAAGTCAACCCAAAGCCACGAAATCGACATTAGACTTGGGGTAAAAGCGTCTACGATTTGCATAAGATTGTAACAATTGTAACACGGCCAAGTGGAGGAGGAGTAATGGGACGTGCAGGAGGCGGAGATGTTCTAGCTAAGCGTGACCGAGAAGAGTATTTAGTGCGATGGTAAAGCAACAAAAAAAAAACTGGTTTACCCGAGGGCAGAGTGCCAGGAACCGCGACGGACAGTGGCCATAAAAGCGGGGCTTAAAACTCCACTTTGGCCGTTTACTTAAAGCTCTTCTTAACCGAAACCGGTTTCGGCCACAATAGGTACAGCTACCAAGTGCCGAGTGTACTAGCAAAACAAACCCACAAATGGCCAAGTTTGGTCGCGCAGATGACGCTCCTCGATACACGTATCTGATGGATACAGCTACACACACAGAGCTGCTGCTCCATGGCTAAATGCCAGCCACTGACCCACTTCCGAGCGGAGGAGCATCTCGATCTTCCAGAGGAGCGGGAGCGGGAGGAGTTGGGGTGCCTGCGATTATGTCAGCTTCTAACGCTCAAGTCGCAGCTTTAAGCGCTTCGACTCGAGTGCTGACATTTCAATTGGGGCCAGCTTGATTCATCGCCTCCACAGAACAAACACCCTCGATGACATGGCCAAACTCCGCACTCGACTCTGCCACTCTCTGCCCCAATCCAATCCCAACCAATCGAGCTGGAAGGCCTCTGGAGGTGGAGCGGCAACTGTAAACTGTAGAATCATAAAAAGTAATTGCAAAAATAATTGAGTTCACGGCACTCCGGAGACACCTCGAAACGCTAGAGAGCAGAGTAAATAAATTCAAGTCAAAACAAGAAATTAAAAACATATTTTAGCAAGTCGAAGAGGGGAATACACTGTGCATAAATATTGCATTATGAGAGTGTTCTATAAAACATAGAAGAGAACGGTTAGAAGTGGGAATAATCTTTTATTCAAACTTTAGATAAATATTTAAGAGTATATACTTAAGTTCAAACCCAAATTCCACAAACTCGCATCTCAAAGAGTACAAGAACATGTAGCACCAATGAGACTTGTTCTTTATTGCCAAAGTCAGCCCACCATGCAAAACTCCACACATAAACTAGAAGCCGAAATGTATCTGTCAGTTGCGAGTCGTCAAACACATTAAATACTGTTAACTGGCGTGCATCTGTCAGCTCTTTCGGGGTCCCGAGCCAATTAGATGTTGTGATGAGCATAAACTGTAAGCTCGAAGTATATGGAGGTAATGGAGTGGCAGGCCCATTAATTGCAACGGGCCTTGGAACGGTACTGCAACTAAAACTAACTTCGCTACGGATCGAGATTCTCAAGATTCAAGAATCTTGCCCACTTCGCCTGCAGGTTGCTGTCATTTCATTCCGTGCAATTACAAAGCAAGTGCTTGTCAAGAGATAAGGTTGGTTCTGAAAGGCTCAGACCTAATAGGAGGCAGCTGCTTTGGCAATGGTCTTTTGGTCTCGAGTACAGCTTCAGCTGCATTTGTTGTTTCAGAAGCACATCCAGAAATTACTTCAAAGATGCAAATATGTCTTAGGAAACAGAGTGCTGCTTTGCTTGGGTTTGTACCAAATGAGGAAATTGAGAGCCACATTGAACTTGTTAAAATTTTTGATTCTTGCTCAGCTGAACATAATAACTTGTTGCGTTTTCAAAATTCTGCTAAACTAATAAGTGTTCAGAGCAGTTGAAATCTGGTTTATTTCTTAAATAAATTAAGGTGCATTGAACCAAACAGACTCAAAGGAATAAAGTGAGCTTCAATATAGAAATGGATTATTTATGTTTGACTAGATAATAATCAAGATGTGTGTTTAAAGTTGTTGCGTATATTTTTAGGATTTAATTTAGGTATCAGATAAGATTGATAAAATTTGCAGGATAGGGAAAAACTTAGTTAACTCTTCTAGGTAATGAAAAATATGCTTCAAATATACCACCGATTTTAGTTATATTTTCAATATATGTACAGCTTCAAATTGATTTTAATTAGTGGCAATAATTCAGTTTCAAACTTAAAAACCACTTGTATAATTTTTAATTGTAGTCAATAATTTATCAGGCCATTTAATTACAATTTAAGCCAAGCTACCAATTTCTAGACATTTCTGGGATAATGCCTGAGGTAGAAATCCATTCAATTAAATTCTAACTATAAAATCCGCTAGAGGCGACACTCCGAACAGGAATAAATCAGGCTTAAGGCAACTTAGCGGCTCCTGCTGACCCAGTAAGTGAGACTGAAACATGTTTTTTCGGTGATTTGCACAAATGTATCTTGTAGTTGTCGTATCGCGGTTGTATCTGACGGATGGTTGGCTACGATGGGCGGCGGCGGCGATGGTGGACGGTCTCCGAATGCGAAATCGGTCAAGGTGCTTAGGCGATTTAATTAAGCGGCACATACACACAGCACAACAATACAACACAGAGCGACGATGGCAATGGTCACGTTTACGGCGAAAAATTTCACATTGCCTGCGGAGCGGAAAAACTGTGGAAAATCAACAGAAGCAGCAGCAGAAGCGGCTAACAGCAGGCAAAGTGCATGAAAAGTTGGTCGGGCACGTACCAAAAGCAGGTAGAGAAGAGCGAGAGAGAAATGGGTTCCGATTCCAGCCTCGGCTAATGACCAACAACTGGTGGAAATGCGAGTGGGAAGCGGCGGGAAATTGCAAGCCGCAAGGAAATCGTAGCAGGAAATTTCGAGCAAAGAAACGTTAATTAAATCGCGACCAGGCCGGGCTAGCTTTTATGGCCATCCGACAATTAGTCCCGCGGAAAACCAGAAACCAGAAACCGAAGGTGAAAAGATGCGTCCAATGAAAATGAGCGTAAAGTGTGCCCGAGTGTCGAGTGTGAAAATGTCTCTCCGAGGAAAGATAATCTCGGACCAGGGGAGAAGTAACAATGGCAGTCTCATGGTTTTATGGAAATTTATTAAATCTCCCTTTTTTTATGAAACGAAAACGACCAAACAAAATTTATTGTTCATCAAAAATTACAGCTTATTGTAATAAAAACCATTTCTCTGAAGGTTTATTAAGATAATTTGATAATGGAAGACAATATAAAATATAAAAAACTACTTTTTTTTTAAAAGTTAAAGCTATTTGATAGGGAAACTGTTTATAGCTCATTGTTATAAAGAAAGTGTGGGATAATTTTAAGCCAAATAATGTAGTTCTGAAATTATTATAATAAAAATTACAAACAATTATTTAACAAAGTTTTTGTAAAAGAATAAAACTCTGTATTTTAATATAATACCAAATTATGAGTTATATATTTTCCCTATTGACATTTCACTTCTTAATCCATTGATAGATTGCCAGCCTTTGCAAAACCATATAATATTATGCTTCAACCTTACGTTCCCCTTATTCCTGTATGGATTTATATATTTTATTGCATTTTTCCCTGGCACTCCCCAAAGTGCCTGCATATACATAAATCTGAAATATGCCAGGGCACTTTTGCAGCTTTTTTTTCGAAAGGCGAAAAAGAAGTTTTCCATCTAAGCCAACTCCCAGCGTCAGTCAATTGCATATTCAGTGAACACGAATATGCTTTTTATATGGCAATATTTTATGCAATTTGCATGCCAGCAGCAGGCAGCTTAGAAGGAGAGGAGAGGTGTGGGGAGAGCGAAGGTGGAGGTCAGGGAGTCATCTCCCTGGAAAGTTGAGACCACAGTTGGTCAGTGGGCGAAAAGGGGGAAATTGGCTTCTGGTCGAGTTACTATAGTATGTATTCTGGTTCTGCCTTTAGTCGGGCGTTTCAACTGCTGAAAACTGAGACGCCGATAGTTCCGCCTCAATGCTCTCGCATTTAAAACAAGTGGTGATGGTTAAGACAAGTGATTCGACACGGAAATACCCTGGAGTTTAGACGTCTTTGGGGGAGTTTTATTGAGTATCAAATAAAGAGAGAGAAAAATCTGTAAACAAATTGAATAAATTTTTCTGATATAATAAACGAAAATTTGTAGAAGGAAAAACTATAAACATTAAAATGGATGGATGAAATGAATGGATTAAAATGGGAAGCTTATATCTTAAGATATGCGGTTTTTTCGTTATTGTACAGTGATCAGAAAAATATCTCTAAAAGCGTTTATCTAAAAGTGTGTGATGATAAAAAATATTTATAAAATTACCTTCACTTCTAAAACAAAAAACAAAAATTCCACAAGAATCGTTAATCTTATAGATTGTTTCTGAGTTTGTGATAAAAGAACATACAAAGAATTGTCAATGAATTTATTTTAATACCCTAAGATCTTTCTGAGATGCAAAAAAATATATAAAAGATTGTAAAATTGAGAGAAACTGAACATCTTCTCTCCTATATTTTATACCCCCCAAAATCATTATTATAAACAGGGTATAGACCGAAGCCAAGTGTCTGCCGCATCGTTGCAACCAGAAATCTCCGATATCAAAGCGGGATTGAGGCGGAAGAGGGGCGGAGACCATGGATGAGGCGGATGGCCACCGGGGTGCTGGCAGAAACTGACAGTTGGCATGGCCATAGAAAACTTGGTGCAGTGCCGGCAACTTTCCCGATCTAAATTGAATCGGCACATAATGCACAGATGTCGCTATGACGCCTCAACCGGAGGAGGAGCATTAGGGGCATTCGGGGCGCAGCTCATGGAGGAGGAGGAGCAGCAGCAGCAGCAGCAGCAGAGAAGTTGCAGAGGAGAGAAAAAGTGAAATTTGAGTAGCAGACGCATTTAGACAAAATGAGAAACGTGCGTCGCATTCTCAGTTGGAGACTTGAGCCCCAATCATCAATAAGATGCCCAAATAAGCCAGTCAGCCAGTAGAATCATAATAAATTATGGTCTGTCCCCAGGTCCCTCCTCCTCCTCCTTACCCCATTCCACTCAGCTCCTCTGGAAGTACGCAAATTTATGTAGTTTACATTTGACTTTGAATTTTAAAAGTGCCTTTCTGCTGTGGGTCACGTTTCGGCAAATGTTTTTGCTCAGGAATGTTGTAAATAATAGGGCAGGAAAACCGAGAGGGAGCAGGGAGGAGGTCGTCTTTGGGGTGTTATCTTTCGGGCGGGGAAATGTGACAAACTGTCATGACAGACCGCTGCCGCCGCCGCCCAGCAGTGAAAGTTGAGTGCCAGACAAATTTAGATGTAAATTAATTAAAAATTCATGTAAATTTTTCCCACTTCTTTTTCACTCTTTTGCTGTTTTGTTTTTTCTCCAGTTTTTTCTTTGAATAAGATGGGGTCTTTGACTTCGGACGTATTTAACCACTGGGAGCAGGCCATAATTACCATTTGTTTACACTCACTCCCTGGGAATAGTTTAAACAATCGGCAGCAAGTGCAGCTCCGGGTTCAGTGACCTATTCCCCTCCTCTTAGTGACCCCTGATTTAGAATTTCTGACGTAATATTAGCGTTGAAAAAAACCACAAAGTGTGGTAATCATTTGCTGAAATTGCATGCCATTTTTGTCGCCGCGTACATCACGCGATTTTTGGCCATAAATCTCACATTTCAGTGGGCGCGGCCACAGCCATTGTGGCATGCAACAGTCAGTGGAGGGAGAAGGGGGTGCGGTATATGTACATATATTACAAAGTCAGTTAGTCAGCATGTAATGCAAAGAGCGGCGAATTAAAATTGCTGATGATGTTCATTGTCTTATGTAATATGTGAAATTCCCACACATATATCGCTGACTTTGGCTATTCATAAATCAGTTACGAGATGCGCTTAATTGTAATTCATCAACGCGATACATCTTAATAAAGGTGTTTGATTTATTTTTAGCAGGTGCTTGGGAAAACTTTACGGAAACTGATTTATTGCTTCAGTTCAAGTGGTTTAAATTCTAGTTAGGTTACACTTTTAGTTGATTTATATAGACAAAGTAGTTAAGCAACATTATTTGATGAAATTTTAGTTTAAAGACTAAAGATTAAATGAAACCACATTATCTGAAGGTGAAAAATAAGTAAAAATTTAATAACTACCTCTACATTCTCAATTTAGAAATGCCTTAGAAATATCTTCAATTTAAATATCTGCCTTTACACACTTTTCAAACTCCTTTCCATCAATGACAATTCCTTTTAAATTCCCCTCATACTTTACCCAAGCCTTTCCATTTCTGATTTAATTTGTAAGATTTAATTACAATCATTTAAAAGGATGGTCATCTCTCTCTGCCTTCCGAATCGAACTCACCTGCAATTAAAAAGTGAGGAGAACAAAATGCATTATTAAGCGAAAGGGGAAAAACTCTGGTCGTAAATAAAAAGGCAATGTCAGATTTATGTATATGGTAAGCAGATAAAAGTGCCAGCTGAAAACTTTCCCAGAAAAATCAAGGGAACAATATACAGCAGGACACAATGCGGCGAGAGGCAGGTAATTACATGAAAGCCACGCAGAGAAAATTATGTGAAGAGATTAAATTTGTAAGATAAATTGGAGTGGAATGGAACGGAGCGGAGGCCTTGTCTTGTCTTGTCAGTCACTTCCCTGGGAATCATAATATATATATACTTTTTTTGATGGCAGATTTCAGAGATACTTTTACAAGGGCGCATAAAATATATAAAAAAAAACGGTTGCGGTAATAAATGAAAATTATGCAAAGTTTCAACCGAATGATGAAGTAATGCCCATCCAAGCCAGAAACGGTTAACGGAGCGTGTTATAAGGCCAGAGACACACGGACCCAGACCCAGACCCAGACTCCAGACTTTCATCCATCCGGCTGCTATCTCCACAGGCTCCTGTCCCCGATGAGTAAGTGGAAATTTATGAAAATGCGTAATGCCAGGCGACTCGAAGCCAACACCAAGTAATAAATGTGGGCCGGTGGCCGCCTGGCAGCTGCACTTTCGGGCTCCACTTCCTCGGAACTCCCAGAAGTTTTAAGCCAGTCAGCCAGCCAGCCTCCGACGACAAACAAAACCCACAAGCCTGAGTCTTTTTTTTTCTGTGGGGAACGGGGCTTGTTAACAACCAAAATCTAAGTGGGCAACAACTTTTCGTAAAGTTTTCGCCGACAGCAGTTTGGGTTACGGGCAGTCTTAAAAGCTTTAATCGTGTCACAGCATTAGGCGGCGAGCAATATTAAGTTTTCCGCTCAGCACTTGGAAATATATATAAAATAGAATATATAGGAACCATTGGGTGCTAATTGTAGAGATCAGGTCGATTCCGCTTGGTTTAATGTGCTAAGTGCGTGGGCAAACAGAAATGGGAATTATAGAGAATCGAGAAATCAAAAAGTCTGCTAAATATTTATTCTCTGTGCTTTAAAGCCACAAGATTGTGTCATGCTTAAGATGTGTGTCATCTCTTTGAGTCTTCTATTTATAAGTACAGTAACTACAGTAAGGTTCATTATTGTCAGGCCCTTATGGTAAAATAATTTATAGATTGATAAGCCAAACATAACAAGGTTCGTTCTTTGATTTTATTTATAAAGAGACCTAGGGTGTATTTATCAGTTAAATATTTATTGTTCTCTATTTGAGTTGATAATAATTTTCAAGGAAATGTTGCACTTATTAATGGATATTCCTGGGAATTGTTTATTTTTATTTTGTTTAAATATTAGCCGAGTTTTATCAATTGTTTTCCAATCTTTTATCAGATGACCTTTCAGTTATTTAATTCTTCAATGCAATGATGAGGTTATACATTGTCTGTAGCTTTATTGTTTTAATATATTTATTTACTTCCCAAAAGCTTATAAGCTTTTAAATGATAGAGCCCTTACCCCTTTACAATACCGAAACGCACTGTGGCTAAGCACTTTGTTGTGAATCTTATTTTTATGGGCAAACAGGTTTAATCTTTTTTGTGTCGTTGTTTTGCTGCCACTGATGGTTTTGTCTTTCATCAATTTTCATGTGTTTGGCGTCAATTAAATGACGGAAATGAGCAATTTTATGTTGCCCGACATAGCATTTTCTGTGATTTTTGTTTCGGACTTTTTTTGCGTACTTTTCTCTGTTTTTTTTTTCATTCTGTGCCCCTATTCCGGGGCTGAGAAAAAGCTTTTCATGTCTACTTTGATGGCTGTCCATCCGTCCCACGAAAAGTAAACGGGAAAGCAGAGCAAAGGCGATTAATTACTCAGCTCAGCGATGTTAAATGCGCTTTTGACGCCCCCGCGGCTGTATTTCCGCTTAAATAACGAGAGAGAGGGGGTTAAAACTGGGGCTAAAAGAGTGGTCAGAGTAAGGTAAATAGGGGATCAGAAAGAAATAGCCTGAGTATTGCCGGAGGGGGGCTCGGTTTAATTGAGGGCAAACGAGAACTGGGATTATCCCACGCGTTTAGGTGAAAGGCCATCATCTAGCCAACGTTCAAGAGGAAAACTTAATTAGGGGAATCAGAAATGCATAAGCCACGCCGACCACAGGAAATTAGCCTACTCATTGTGTCGGACTAAGCCATTGGATTAAAATCCATACTTTGTAATTTGCGTTTTAATTAAATGTGTTTCTCGGTCAATAGGCTTCAGGTTAAATGTAAAGCCACAAAACTTCCTGCTTGACGTTTGATTTGTGGAAGAGTTTAGAGTTTGACAAGTTAAATTGTATCTTAAGGGATTTGGGTTTAGTTTAGTGATACTTTAGGAATATTTTCTGATTAAAATTTTCAATATAATTTGGTCTAATAGTTGTTAGTTATTTCCCTGGTCAAAATATTATTTAGAGGTCAAAATAATAATTAATTATAATAAACTGGCATTCTCTTTTTTAGCTCTCTTATAAGCACTTATAAAGGTGAATAATATAATGAATGGTTGACCAAAAAATAAGTAATAATCATAACCATAAAAATTGTTAAATATTCAATTATTCTTCCTCCAGCTGGCATTATTCCTACGCATATCAAGGAAATTATTTTACGATTAAAATATTGCCCTTCAAGTTTTAGATTAAAATAACCCTGATATGATGAGTAGTTTTCTGGCAATGGGTTTTATTTACAAAGGGTTTATCTTTCGACGAGGTGAGCACTCAAGCCAAGGAAGTCGATATCTTGTATCTTATAGAACGTCACTTTTGCCGGAAAGTGACTAACTCAATATCACCGATAAGGTCGCAAAATAGCGGTAAACGAGCACCGAACAGCTGTTTCAATCGCGATAAGAAAACCTGTGCCAAATCGAAACATTATGTAAAAATGCTAAATATGCCAAAAACTGAGACATAAAAATAAGAAAAACAAAGGAAAAGAAAGCGGCGGGGCGATGATATAATAAAAGTGATTAAATTAATGAATCAGGCGGCAAAAGAGAATCAATAATTAGCGGGGGGTGGGGTTGGGGAGGAGAGGTGAAATGGGGTTGAAGTTGAATGTCAAAAAAATATATATTTTGTGATGACGAAGTGAAAGAGAGTGTCCAAGCCCAAAGAGAGCGCAAACTCCAGAATTTTAAAAACAGAGAGAACGAGCAAGAGAGAGAGAGAGCCACAAAACTGACGTAATCGCACTGCTGGAGCGGGAGAGAGGGAGAGGGATGGCGAGATAACGAGAAAGAGGGAGAGCGGACAAACAAAATAATTTAAGCAATGAAAAAAATGAAATGAAATGAAAAATGAAATCATTCAAGGCGAACCACAGCCGCTGGAAAAAAAACATCAATGAAAAAACAATTTAAACACTTGGAGCCCACCAGCAGCAGCCACAAGCGCTACTAACCTCCATTGTTGCTGTTTTTGTTGCTTTCGAGTGCTCTTATTTCACCGTTAGGCTTGTGTTTGTTGTTGTTCCCACTATTCTTTGTTGTTGATTTTTGTTGACACGCACGAGAATTCCCGTTTTGTATTTGTTTCCCCCAAACTTCTTTTGTTGTTTTCCTTGGGCGTGACACTCGGAAACTAGCCGGAATTTTCACAGGTTTTTCTTGACAGAAAGTCGCGTGGTGTTTTTGGGAAACTCTTTTCACTGAAGCACACTACCAACTTGCAGCCAGCGCAGTTGTAATTTAATTACTAGTAAATGCTTAACTGACGGTGAATTTAATTTCGAAGTGGAAGTGGCAAAAAAAAACGTAAACCGAGCTCAATAATAGTCAGTAGAGATGTCAAACTACCGGTGGTACCATCGATAGTACCGATGGTTTGGATTCAGCTTCCACCATCGGTAGTTTGAAAACAATCGCGGTAGTATCGTCGCTTTGTGTTCCAGCGACTCCAACCGAGTTGGAAAGAATGTTTTCGAAGGCAGGACAAATAATTTAGGATCGTAGATCCAATTTGAAAACGAAAATAGTTGATAAACTGTTGTTTATAAACTAAAATTGGTGGATATCTGACTTATAAGTGTTAACACTGATCTCATGCTTTTTTTTAATAGTGACAGGACCGCTTAAATATTATTACATTTTTAAGATAGAAAATATGTATCTTTTGTTTTTATATAAAAATAATTTAAAGATTGATATTTTTATTTAATGTTTTTATGTTATACATACATTATTAAGCTTGAAACCAAACGATGAAAAATTGAAAAGAAAAATATATAGAACAAGAAATTAAAACTGAAAATTTGTCCGACTATTTTTATATATTTTAAGACTTTTATTATATTATATCTTTACTCTTAAAAATCTCATTCAAATTAATAAGGTATAGCCTCAACTTTTTTGAGTATTATATTAGATGAATGCCTCCTTTTTTAAGAGAATTTTTTATGTCGGTACTATCGCGATAGTATCGATAGTTTGCAAAAAAAAATTCGAAACTACCGATGGTGCGACTACCGGTAGTTTGACATCTCTAATAGCCAGCGTTGCCAATTTAGCTATTTGCCCGTTATTTCGGTGGTTTTCTCTTTACTCTACATTCTACACTTTGGTCGAATTCTCTCTTCTCTCTACATTCTCTTTACATTTTAATGTGAAATTAACAGAATGAGGCTAACATACTGTTGTCAGAGTTTTGGAGAAGATGTTAGGAAAAGGAACAACTTAACATACTGTTGTCAGAGTTTTGGAGAAGCAGGGTGGAAAAGGAATCCGAAAGGACTCTCTCGAGAGCACGAGAGAGCGAGAGCGCCCCCAATTTAGCTATTTGCCCGCTATATCTGGTGGATTTTACAAGCGAGGTGCGGGAACTAGCAGCTAGCGGGAAATATATTGTTTTGGCGTTTTTCTAGCTGTTTTTTGTAATATGTTTATGTATTTTTTACTTTACACTGCCACAATTTAATAATTTGTTGTATCTTTTATGACACCGGACGACAACCCAAACTAAACTTATCTGGCATCTGGCATGACCAAACAAATTTAAAACGGGATAATTCACAACACGTTTTGTTTTCATATGTTGCGGGATAAAAATATCCTTTTTTTTTATTTAATTAATATATATATTATATTCGCAAAATCGAATATTAATGATTTAAAATCCGAAAAAAAATCTTGTTAATAAAACATAACGGGAAAGTTAAGGTGCTTCAAAATAAGACCGGTAAAAAAAGCACCCTTTCATATTTGGCAAATTAAACGCTTTTCTTGTGAAGTTGAACAGGTTTTGTAATTAAGAAAATCAAATAAAAAAAAGTCGCCAGAAAGTACATTTACAATATATTAATTATAATACTAAGCATAAAAATTTTTTTTTTTCAAATTTAATAGTGTTTTAAGTTTTCTTGCAGCTATTGGTTATTAATCATTAATTAATTCTTTAGCCTTTAGCTAATTTTTATCCAGAATTTAGCTTTTACTTGACAACACTGATAATAGTGTGACCAAACTGCTATCGATGGGTACTATTATAGCTATCGATATACTAACTTTTCGAATTTTAGGTATGACCATGTTTCGGCTGATAATTTTTTCGAAAAAAAATATAAAACAAATGTATAATTTATAAAGAAATTAATAGAAATAACGGAAAATATTTCTAGGAATAAATTTTATTCATTTTATTAGATTTTTCGACCTTTTTTATTAACCGCTTTAGCTGTTTTTTATTCTTAAGCCAATGTTTGGTATTTTTTAGTACCTTTTAAAGGAAGAATGAGAGAGAGAATTGGAGTGATCTAAGGTTCACAGTTTGAGAGTTACTTTTAAAAAAGTGGGCGCCAAAATTTGTAAGTCACTGGAAATTTGAAATTACATTTTATTTTAAAATCTGGTTAAAGTTTTGTGAATTTAGACTAAAAATCGGTTACTAAAATGAAATAAATTCTCAAAAATTTTGAATTTCTGGCATCAAATTTGCGTTAAATTCAAAGTACCAGAAAATATAGCTAAAGGTGGTTCACAGCAAAAAACCAATTAATTAAAATAATAAACATAAATTTCCAGTGGGCAAAACCCTAGACCACTTTAACCATGAACCTCAAACCTGGAAAATCTTCACCGAAATGACACATTTTCCATACGGGTAATTTTTATGGGCAAAACATAAAATGAAAATTATCCAACATGCACACGTCCATAAATCAACCTGCAAAGGTCCCAAGAATCCAGATGCTCCCGTTTTCCGCGCTCTCCTCCGCCCCTTTCCTGTCCCTTGTCCTGCATATCATTTTCATTTTCATTTCGTTTTTATCAACTTTTCTTGTGTAATTTTTGAGCGAATTGCGTTAAATTAATTAGGGTAGTGGTAAGCGAGGGGAAAACGAGTGGCAACGAGGGGCGCCAACGAGGTGCAGACGAGGGAAAAACTTGCGCGGCATTTCCATAAACAACAATAACAGGAGACACTGCTGCATACTTTCGGAGAACAAAAAGAGCGGTTGACTACACTGGGAAAATAGAAAATAAAAGGAAAATTTCGTAGGAAAATATGTACGAAAACTATATTCAAATAAAGGAAAATTATCATTTGTTTTTGGTAATTTTAATTGATTATTCTCTCCAAAAAGCTATTTTTCATTTGGAGTTTTGCTATTAGAAAAATCGGATATTTAACAAGAAATATTTAATACAATTCTAAATCATGCTAATTAGATTTTAAATAGCAATCAACTTTATTTTATATACAAATTTATGGTTTAGTTATTCAAAGTTCAGTTGAAAAAATTCCAAAAATTAATTGATTTCTTTAGTAATTTATATATATAAAATAATTTTGAAAAAAAAAATCCTCAAAATTTATCTAAAGCTATGCTTTATATTTCCCCCTGCTCTCTTGAATATTTATTCAGAATTTAATTAAATTAATTAATTTAATTACTTAGTATAAATTATATCACATATATTTCAATTTCAGTGCCTTAAGTAGGGTCAGGGGGCCACAGGTCGGGGTGCAAACGTGATTCGCAGACAAATAGAAGACGTCATAAAAATGCCATTGTAAGTAGTTGAGTTTTCTTTCTTGTTTTTTCTTTTTTTTTTTGGCTTTTGCTGGCAGTTGTGACAGGCGGCAGTGGCGGCTTCTGCTTTTGTAGTATTTGTTGCTGTTATCCTTGTTGCTATCCTTAATGCTGTTGTTGCCGGCAAATCGACAAAAGGCACGCAAAGGCAGGCAGAAACTCATTTCACTTGTGTCGAAAAGATAAATGCGAAGCGCTTAAAAAAGCAATTACCGCATAAATTGCGCTACAACGCGGTATGCCCATCCTGATACCTTCCCCTTCCCCGTCCCCCCACAAACCCCACTCCCTTTGAATTTTCCGCCCTGAAACTACGCTCCTGGCCTTTATGTGCACAGGATGCGGCGCATAAAACTTGCTACAAAAGACAAGTCCTTCCTCCTTTTGGCGGCTCAGCAACAAACCGAACAAACAAATGTTGGCAACACGCGAAAAACATGCAAAATGCATTGAGATGGCAGAGGGTTTGAGGGGGGTAGGGAGTCCGGCTTAATTGAAAAATCAATAGTGGGCCTGCTTTCCTCTTCCCGCCACTCCATTCAGTCAGTCAGCCGCCCACTAAACTCGCGTAAATCAAGTTAAAAATCGCAGCAATCAAAGCACCTGAAGCGCAATAAAAACTCATTAAAACGGTCCCCTTACAAATAGGGGACAGCACGGGGGCCTGCACTGGGGGAAAATGTATATTTAAATAAATATTTAATTGATTTATGTTTCTTAGATTTATTGAAAGATTTAAGTAGAAGGAAGACTATTTTATAATGGAATTTTTAACAAGTCAACTTTCTTCAGGCTTAATTTCTATTTAGAAAAGAGAGTCAGGAAATCCCTGGTAATCAATGATATCCCTTACTTCTCTCTCTCTGTGTATCAAAACAGGATCCCGTGACGATTGGAGGCCAGGTGTGGTGTCCGGGACTCCGGACTCCGGACTCCCGGTTACAGACACGGCCGTGCACCGAAATTGGATTTGAACAAATTACAACACATCGATTTCTCATTAGGAGACGACAGCGAAGGCTTCCTTCGCTGAGGCCAAGGAAATCGGGCGGCAAATAAAAGGAAAGGAAAGCAGTGAGAAAATGGGGAAAGTCCCCGCTTGGTTGCTGCGACATTTGATGGCGACAGAAATCACTTAAAGGGAAAATTTAATTGACTCGACGGCGGAAGTCAGCTGCCAATTTGTTGGCCATGCCAACACTGGCACCGGAAATTTCGTCGACTTCCTGATTTAAATAATAACAAACTGTGCCGATGTCTGCTCAGCCTGCTCAGCTTGCTCAGCTTGCTCAGCCTGCTTGGCCTGCGTTTTCCAGCTCCCTTCAGACCTACTCCTCCAATTTTCCGCCCTTGGCTTCCTGTAAGTCGAAAGTCTTGCTTGTCACGCCAACTGACGGCAACTGAGGACTAACTCTCCCCCTTTCCTGCTCCTGCTCCTGCTTCTACTCCTGCTCCTACTCCTGCCTCCTACTCCTGCCCCTGTTGTATCTTTTTTGATGGTGGGGCCAAGAACATGATTGGCGTCATCAGCGATGGATCTGCTAAAGCGTCGGCGGGGCAGTGGGTACTCGGGGTGTCAACGTTGATTTTGGTCAGCGTTTGCCTGCCGGCTTAGTTGAGTGTCAATATTTGGGCGGCTCCTGTGCGTGGGGCGGCTCTGCGCCATATATCCTGGCTGGTTGGTTGCTTGGTTGGGTTGGAGGAGTAGGCGTGGCAATGGCAAATTAAAATGTTTGCCTTATGATGCGGCTGGAAATATAAACATGACAGGGCGGGCGCGGTGGCGTAAACAAGAAAAATTGCGAATATGTGTACTTTGGGGTGGAGCACACACACAACCTGCCAGATCGATGGGAAACTCTGTAAAGGATTAGATGGCAAATCCCTTGGGAAGGTTTTCTGGCTTACGGCAAAGGATTATCGAGAGTTATCAAAAATAATGGATGTTTCCGTCAAGCAGGTAATTAACTTATAAGCTGGGAATCACACTTCGCCTTGGGACTGCAATTATTTATGAACTATATAGAGAATTTAACTAAATTGTTGATAGATTAACAAAAGGTTGTTGGAGAATGATATTAAGTTGGTGTAGAAATAGTTTAAGAAATGGAAAAAAGAAAGAAAGAAAGAAGTTTTTATAAATTATTTCTTGGGAAATATAAAAATTAGGTAAGAATAAATCAAGAAAAAAATAGTTATCAGGAAGTTATTAGCCAGAAATAAATATTTAATACATTATTTATTTATTATTTATTTATTTCTTGGAGAAATTTGAAAAAAGAAAGAAAGAATATTCTACATATTATGCAGATTATATTGAACTTAAATAAAAATAAATATAAAAATATGTAAAATAAGAGAACTATCTGTTTTAATAAAATAACTAAAAAAATACTTACTAAAAAATTACTTACAATAAATTAAAAAAAATAACCTAACCTTCAAAAAGCATATAAAATATTATTAAGAGCAAAGTAAATTTATTAATATTAAATAAAAAATGTGATTGTGTTCTGAACGGCAATTTTTTTCCTTTTTAAGCCATTCTATATTTCCCTTTTTCCATGCATAAAAAAAGATTACCTGTTTCCACTATAATTTTCTGTAAATTTTCTTTATTATAAGCCATGAAAATCATCCACGTGAAACCAGTAATTTTGAACTGCAATTCCGATAAGAGATCATCCCGAGTTCCAAGCAAACTGCGTTGGCCCCACAACGATGTGCCACAGGACATGCAGTCCCCGTGCTTGCTCCTTGTTCCTTGTTGCCTGTTGACTGAGAACTCTTTGCATTTGTTGAACAACAATTTCCGGCACGAAAGGGACGAACACCGACAGCCGAATGAATCCTGTAAAGCCGAAGCGAAGGCTCAACTGGTGAGATTCGCCCGAATCAGGACGAAGGACGAGGCACGAACGGCAGCAGCAGCAGCAGCAGTAGCAACTGCTATAAGAAGCGGCTTCCTATCAAACACAACCGGAGTCGCGTCAGCAACGTTGAACGGAAAACAACGCGACTTTCGCCAGAAATAAAAATCAGAAACCAAAATTCAAACTACGAAATATCACGCATACGCCACGTTGAACCGAAAAAAATACAAGTGAAGTGAAGCTACCAAAAAAAAATAAAGTAAAAGAGAAACAAAAACAGAGGGAAAAGAGTTTACCGCCTGGGCTCGTTAGTGGAATTTTTTGTAGCCTTTTGGCCAGTTTACGAGCGGCTCAGCATAAATTGGTAACGTGTATATCCTTTCTTTTTCTTTTTTTTTGTATTTTTGCGGGGCAATTGGGGATTTTTAGGGCAGGAGAAATGGCTCATAAAAGTGCGTGAGAGCAGAGTATTTGGCCATGAATGGAATCCCAGCGCAAAAAACCCATGAATGAAGCTGACAAAGTGACGGGAAAATGCGGGCTGGAGGAGGGAAAACTCCTTCCCTACTCCGACAAAGTGATTTATGCCGCGAGTTTGTCTGGCATTGTTGCTTTAATTATATGACTTCTCGGAAGACATAGGCTGGGAGTTTGAGTTGAGATCCAGAAAAGGATGCGAAACTTGCCGCTTTGATGTTGTTAGCGGGCATTATGGAAGCCAAGCACGCAGAAATGCAAATGGAAAGCCGCAGAAAATTGTTTTGGACATGTGTGTGTATGAATGTGTTTGGGAATGTGTGTGTTAAGGACAACACAGCACCTTTTCGGTGGGTTAACCAAAAGGAGGGACAACCGAAACACCGCAGGACATTTAACACTTCATTGACTTTTGTGGCCCCTTTGACTCGCTGACTGACTGACTGTCAACATTCCGGCAAAAGTTTCATTTGCATTTCGTGTGCGCCGCCACTGAAAATTAATGGTAACTTTCCTCCCCTCCCCATCCTTCCCTTCCCTGCCATTTTCCTCTGCCATTTGGCCCCCATAATTTTCCCCAGCCTCTGCCTTTCGCCTGCCTGCCAATTTGTTTGGCTTCGAACTCTTTAATAAGTTTGCCAGGCGCCGCAAACTTTTGCCAGCAGCAGCGAATTCTTGGCCCAACTCCTTTGACAGCCTTTGACCCTTTTTGCACACTCACACACGTGCACATTACAGACACACCCGACACACACACACACAGTGCGGCAGGACGTGTGTTGCCTGTGGGCCGTCTGATCCTGGGCTTTGACATCTAATTTATGAAGCGCTCTTAAATCCAAACGCACCAAGTTTCCGTTTCCGCTCCAACAGCAACAGGCTGCCAAGCTCCTCTCATCTCCCTGGCGACCCATTTATTTAGAGGGTATCACGTAGTCGTTCGTTTTTATTTACAGCCGCTTTATACAGCCGGGGTCAGGATAATAGAAGTCACTTAGGCAAGTTTCACAAGAGGTATGCCGAGCAATAAAAAAGTTTCTTTCGCAAGTGTGAGTGAGTTTTTGTAGTAAAAAATAACAGAGTTAAAAAGTTGTCAAATGAATAAGGAATGTTTTTTAATAAATGTTTTGACAAAATCTAGTTTATTGTGTGAGTTTTGAACTTTGAGGAGAGAGAAAGATGAAATATATTTGAAATTAAATTAATTAAGAAACAAATTGTAACAGAAAAAAATTAATACACATACAAAAGGACTTTGAAGGAATCCTTACCTTTTATAATTTTGTTCATTGAGACTTTACGAGAATAAGTTACAAATGGCTTAATAATTAATTAGTAAACAATGCTAAGGTATTTCTCAAAATAGTTCCCAAATGATTTAATATTTTAAAAACAAATAAGTTATTTTTATGGGTTTTTTACCTTTGTGCTGTCTTAAGAAGACTAAAATAAACTCTTGCGAAATTTATAGATTATTTTAAATGTAAAAAAAGGGATCAGAATGCTCTAAAAAAACGTTAAGTTTCAATTCAATAATAAATTAATATTTATTTAATACTTCTTTTTACTTTTTTTTCTTTGTTTATTAAACATTCCTTCATTTGCAGATTTAATTTTATTCGGAACACTAATTTCCCTTTGAATACTTTCTGCTTATTAAACAAAATCCCATTAAATTATTGATAGTTTTTTCATGCAGACTCTAATATTTTGTCTGTAACTATGTGTAAGCTCTTTATTTTATCACTATTTTTTTCTCTTTTTTTTTGCACACTGAGAGCTAAAAATAAACAGCTTAAGTGGAGAAAAAACCAAATCCCAGTGGGGGCTCTTTGGCATTTGCTAGCAACTCTCGCCTACTTACTTACTTTCCGCCCAACCCCCTTTTATTAGGCTTCCTTTTCTCTCTTATTTTTGTGTTGTTGTATTGACCTTAAGTTATGTTGAAAAAGAGGCGTTTGGCGCCGGGGGCGTGGCAGCTGCGTCACATTCCTCAGCTTGTTAGATTTGTTGCCCCGCCAAAAAGAAAACTTTTTTAATGAGTTTCATAATCTTTGATGCGCTTCGCTTTGTTTCTAGTCCGGCTTCGCTCTTCCCCCTCACAGTTTTCCCAACATTTCCCCCGCTGCCTTTGGCTGGCTTTTTCCAAAAACTCGGCCTAATGATGTGCGAGCCGTGGAATGTGGCCTTTGAAAATTGTTTTTCTCCTGCAGGGGGGAAGGACTCTAGCCAGGGGTTTTTGAGGGCCAAAAACTTATTCAGCGAGTGCTAGGGCCGCGATAAGCGTTTAATTGAATGCGAGGGAATGCGACCCCTGGCTTCTTTGCAGGACTCAGGAGGGCGTGAAGAAAAAAAAAGTGAAAATAATCCAAATCCAAAGAGGAATCCCTTGCCTGATGTCCGTTTCAGGTCGCCTGATTCCGGATGCCTGCTGATTGCAGTTGGCAGCTCCGCTTTTTAATCCGCTGCAGCTAGCTGACCCCAACGCCCTCTTTTTTGTTAGTTGGTAGCGCTTAACGGGGGCTTACACTTGGAGAAATGAATAGTAGATTCAATATTAAATAATATTCCTTTGTGAGATAAAATTCCTTTGAAATACCAGCAAGTTTCCAAATGAATATTTAATTGTAAATCCATTTTAGCTACCTTTTTGGTACTAACAAAGATTCCTCTTAATTTAATCTTCTTTTAATAGACTAATTTTTTATTCAGCCTTTGCTTAATTTTTTCCCTGGATTCCCCGGCGCGGATTCAAATTCGTTTAAATTATTTACCCACTAATTGAGAGCCTTTCGAGTGGATTCAGTTGGAAGGCAGGCAGCCTCGTTTGCGGGCACCTCGAAATTCGAGGGGCTGGCAGGTCAGGTCGAGTGGCATGCATTTCGTTGCACTTGCAGCCTCGTGTGTGTGTATGTGTGTGGCACGCCTCCTGCGGAATCTAATTCCCTTTGTGGTTGCTCAGTCGTCGCTCAGCTTAAATTTCATTTGTTTAATTTCGCTTCATTCTTCTTTTGGCCAACATATAACATATTGGCCAACATGCACAGCAAATGTGCAACAAGGCACAAAGCAGGGGCGAACATGGAAAAAAGGGGGTGAAAGAACATCTGCAGCATCTGGCAACATGGAATGCAATTGTGCAACATATCCGTGCTACTGTATGCGTGCTCTGAATGGGCCTTGGATCCCTGCTTCTTGGGCTGACGCGGCGTATGCGTAATTTTGTGTTCTGTTCCCTGTGTCGCGAGACTTTCTCCCTTGCCTCATCTTTTTTGCTGGTGATAAAAAATTCGAGGCGAGAACTTTTCATGTGGCCAGAAGGCTTCTAGGGAGCGGGAATAAATGGAAGATTCAGTTTCAGCAACCAGCTTGCTTTTCGCTGGGGAGAAGGACACACGAGGCAGCAGCCAGGCAACCGGGCTTCCCCGCCGGCCAGAGATAATCCTTTGTCCAGGCTGCGTCTTTATCTCCTTCTTGTGCTTGTGCTTCTGGCTCTGGGTTCTCCCTTTTTTCATTTCTCTTTTACTTGTAACCTTGTTGGCATAATTTTGATAAATCACTGCAGTGAATACGCCACATTAAATACATATTTCTTATTTTTATTCGTATTTCGTTGGGAGTCCATGAGGGTTTTATGGCTGTGTTGCCAGGGAAACTAGCTATTAAATGATGGAAATAAGCAGTTGAGATTATAATTAACTTTATCTTTGGATTGTATCTAGTCTAGAATGAACAACATTTAAGCAACAATTTGTTTTTTGAGGAAATTGTATAATTATACAAAGTCTTTAATGTGGAAACTTTTAATAAAAACATTTTATAAGATTTAAATTTAAGCAGAATACCTTTTTTGTTATGGGAATATCTTCAGAGCTGTCTTTCAACTTGTTAAATTTATGCAAATATAAGAAAACAGTTATTAAAATTCCATAAATGAATTTATTTCCAAAATAAAATAATGAACTTCGCCAAAATGAACCTCTTAAAGATGAACTTCTACAAGATGAATTTCACCAAACGGAATTTTTGAAAGATGAACTTCTCTCTTCTAATATTCTTAGTTTCAAATGCAAATAAATACAATGAAAAATCAAAGGAATATAACAACTTAATAAATAAATAATTTTCAGGGTATTAGCAGTCTTCTCAACTTTCAACTAGCATCTTTTCCATGATATGTTTTCCTCTTGTTTTGGGATTTTCCATTTGCTGTTCGTTTTTTGCTGCCCTCGTGTGCGTGTTGGGGGGATATGAATAATCTGCACGTTATTTCCATCTGCTTTTCACTCACGTTTCCCCATCTCTCTCTTGGCTTTTCCGCCTTTCATTGCAGCTGGTCTCCCCCAACTCCGTTTCCACCATTTCCCATTTGCACGGCCGTAATGAGGCAATGAGACGGGCAGCCGGAAAAGCCACGGCGGGAGAAGCGGCAACAGCGGCGGAGCCATGACATCTGGATCTAAAACGGGATCTGGAGTTTTCCGGAGTCTGGAGCTTTGGCCCCTGAACGAGTAAAGGAGACAGAACACGACACAGAGAGAGAGAGAGAGATAGAGCAATGCTGCGCGATATCTTTCTGTATTTAGTTCTAATCGTTTTATTTTGCTTCATTTTCATGGCGCAGTTAATCGTCAACGTTTACGCCTTCCAGCGCCAGCCGTCGCCCCAAAAAGCGGAGCGCAATGAAATTATATTTGTATAGAAAGGAGACAGCACACTGAGAACAATTCATACAAACCACATAAAAATATTAAAAAAAAAAGAGTTTCAAAAGAACAGCTAAATATACAGAAAATAATCTGACAAAATGCTAAGGTATTATTTTAGCAAAATATCTACAAAAGTTAAATGTAAAAAGAGGCAACAATTACCAAAAATATTTAACAGAAATTTAAAACATTAAATTACCAAAATTAACAATAGTCAAAAGATGCTACAGCTTCAAGAACTTGTATTTCAAAAACAAGTTTTTATTCTCAACAAAACACCTTTACACAAATCAAAATATAAAAGCAGCATTAACAAAGCTTAAATATTAACTAACAGCCCAATTATATGAGGCCTAAAATCGAATAGTTTTCGTTCAGTGTAGCCAACTTAAGGACAGGAAAAAGGGAGATATGAGTTGGTGGCCCAAATGAAGATGCTACAAATGCAAAGGCGGCTAGAAGTCAAGCCGCGGCGGTTTCTATTTAATAAGAAAAGGAACTCAACTGGGTTCAACTTTCAGTTGAGCGGGAAAAGTGGGAAATTGCGTGGGAAATGACGGCGCGGAAAATGGGGCAGAAGCGGAGATCAAAGAGGGCGGGGGGTAGATCACCGCTGGAGGAAGAAGATAAACCCTCGAAGAACTGTTAAACTAGGTTGCGCGCTAATTAGTAACGGTAGTCTTGGGAGTGCAACAACATACACACAACACGCACAGCACACCACACACACCACACACATCACTACACACCAAATACACTGGAAAAGTCACAAAAACACTGCAAGAAATTTACTAAATTTTTTAATTAAAATATTCTTTCATATCAAAGTGGCTTCCAGGTTAATTGAGTCTGCAGATTAAATAAATTATATTTTTATATTTTTACAAATTTAATTAATTATTTATTTTCCTTAAATTAAAGTTCCCTAAATTCTCTATATAACCATGATTCTTCCAATAAGATATAAATTTATATAGTTAGGTATTAACTAGCACTGATAACCGATTTATTCACTAAATAATGTGATAATTGTTTAATAGTTTAAGTACTTATCAAGGCTAGTTTTCCTGTTAAATAATTAATTTTTTTTTCGACTTTTTATTGATTATGTCATTATTTATTTATATAAAAAACTGAAATTCTTTATAATATATTTTTCTTTATCTGCACACACTTTCCCTGAGACACCCGCAAAAGAAAGTTTTTTCCGAGCAACAATAAACCAACGGCAACACGTTGCCAAGGGAAAAGCAAAAGGAAAAACCACTGAAAATCCCCTGAAACAGCAGGGAACTAAGGAATTCAGCGCGGAGTTTCCACTGCCAAAGGATGCTCCGGCAAAATGAGCGAATTAATTTCATAATTTTTCGCCTCGCCCGTCGCCCAACGCTCTTTTGTTTGTCTTTCATTAATTTTTGTCAGCATTTTTCTACTGGATTTAAAAGTGTTGTCATTTTTTTTCCTTACAGTATTTAATATTAAATCTCTCACTTGATTGTCAAAATATTGAACACATTGTTTCAGTAATTGATTGAATGTGACACCGAGCAATTTTCATTAAGCTTCTAGCAATTTTCATTGCCTACTTTATGGCGCTGGCGGCAATCGAGGCTTTAATTCGGAAAATTGGCCAAAGTACTGAAGGCGTGGCAGCTGGCTTTAGTGGCAGACACTGTTTTGTTTTTCTTTTCTTTTTTTTTCAGTTTTTTTTTGTATATTTGTATTTTTTGTTGTATATTTTATATTGATTTCTAGCCGCACTCGAGGCCTTTTTGGGTTGCGTTTTGTTCATGGGTGTTTTTCTTTCAACTTGTACTTGGTTTTTCGAGTTTTTTTTATTTGTTATTGTGTGTGTTGTTTTCATATTTTTGGGTTGTTTTTCATTTTGGCACGCCGCAGCGTTTTATTGTTTTCTTTTGAGCTGTTACTGCCGCTGTTGCAGGACTTCAGGACTCGAGTCCTCGAGTGGCAAACACACTTGAACACTTGACCCCGTTCGACGGCGAGCATTGAAACTTTACAATGGGCCGGGAAAATGCGAAAATGCGAAAGGGAGGGCCGGGGGAATGTCCGGAAAAAGGGCGCTGGAAAAGCAGGCGGAAAAACCCGGCGTATTTAACTCTTGCCGGAGCGGTTTAACTTGATTGCTGTCAGTGTGTCCAAATGGAAATTAAAGTTTCATCAAAACGCTCAAAGCTCTAAGCGGATGTGGGCCAAGTTTGCCGAGAGTTTTTCGAGGAGCTTAAATTTAAATTGAAGTTTAAACTAAAAGCCATTACACTAGAAAAACACAGACATAAAAACACTGAAGAAGAATCAAAATGTATTAATCGAAAATTATAAAGTTTTACATATAAAGAATCTACAATAGAGGAACATTTTACGAGTACGGTTATATACTCCACTATACACATACTTAGATATATGATATATACATTCGAACAATAATAGAGTTAGTTAACGATTGATAAGTGCTAAGCAGCCCCCAAAATTGTATCGAACTTGTAGCTAGATCTGAACAATGAAATCGAAAAGAAATCGAAGCGAAAAAATCGAAGGAAATTAAATAAACTGAATAAATGTTCTTTGGAAAAAAGGAGAGACTAAAATATGTTTTATTTGGGGAGGAAGGGAATTATAAATCAAATATTAAATAATTAATTTTCAGCCTAAATTCACTTTATATCAATTTTATTTTGATTTTATTTTGAGGTTTGCTTAAGTAATCAAGTTAATTAAGAGAATTTTCATTGGAAACCTCTTGAAGCAACACCAATTGCACTGCTTCAGGATTTTCTTCTTGAAGTTTGCTAGAATTTTATTAAATTTCAAGAGCTTTAAGCATTTTTAAATGCCTCAAAATATTGTGTATTAAATTGTATTATTCAGAGAATTAAGAAGTATTCTAGTTTCTCACAAACAAGTCAATTAAGCACACAAGAAGAGCTTCATTTAACTCAAACAAATTAAACCCATTTAAAATTGACACAAAACAAGTGTATAAGTGAATTCTGTTGAATAATAAACAAGAAGGCTTGAGGAATGCTGCAACTCATTTAAAATGCAACCGAACCGCAGGATCATCTCGGATTCCCTCTCAGAATTTTCTGCATTCACTTGCTGGCATCCATAATTGGGGTAACTTGCCCCACTCTTTGCCTCTTCTTGCGGTGTCTTAACCCCTTGGGCTTTGCCATTTGGACGCATTGAGTGACCAGTCCATTAACGTTCCCATTTCGTATATTTTTTGCTGTCCCCTCGAGGAAGTGTTAAATGGCATTTTGGGCAATTGGCATGAGAAGAAATGAATACATTATTTCAGCCATTTAGTTGAAAGGAGAATGAGGTTGGGGATGGGGTTGCAAAGGGTGGAAATCGCTTGTCATGTCACTGGGTCCTCGGACAAAACTTTTGGCTCTTGGCCAGAATGCAAAAAAAAAAGAAAAAGAAAAGCTGCCGGGAGCAAGCCTCCTCCTTTGGCCTTCCTCCTTCATTTTCTTCATTTTTCGCCAGCATGCAACAAGCTTGAAAGCCTCTCCCTCCTCCCCCCAACATTTTCTTTGGGACTGCTGCACTTTCTCTGTGTGCCACTGGGGCTTGTTTTTATTGCATGCCAAGATGTCTGAGCTTTCGGAAGAACAACGGACATGTTGAGCAACAAAAACAGAAGCTGCGGGAAACGAAAAATGCCTCAGAAATGGATTTTTGTTATTGTTATTGCTGCTACTGTAGCTGGTCGGTCTCGTTTGCTGAATTTTATTGCATTACAATGAACAGCGCCTTGACCAAATTTGGTCAACAAATGAAACGAAATAAATGCGAAATTGTAGAGAGAAAATGTACAGAGAAGGAAAGAATAGTACTATTTAATTTGCCATTAAAAAAACTGTAATTTTATTTAAAGAGAAATTACTTTCTTACAATTTAAATATGATTTTTAGAGCTCTGAAGAAGTTATAATAACATTTTTTAGGAATTTCTTAGAATAAGTCTGCTAAATCAGTTTTTGTTTTAATTTCTTCTCTGCTCATGAAGACTAAATTAATTTTTAAGTTGTAAAGCAGGAACAAATCAATTTAATTATGATTTAAGAATTCAAAAAGAAAATATATTATCATTTTTTACGAATTTCCTAGAATAAGTTTGCTAAATCAGTTTTTACTCTCATTTCTTCTCTCTGCATTTGAACATTAAATTTATTTTAAATTTGTAAATCAGGAATACAAACGAATTGAAAACATATAGAGCTATCTGGCATCGGAAATCGCTTAAAGCATTCCCGACAGTCAATATTTCACTTGGCATTGGCCGACAGCTGTCGAAGGTTCTTGTGACGTTATGGATGCAAAAAATAAAAAGCGAACAACAACTTTTGGTATTTATTTAATATTTATTTTATATATTTATTTTGTGTTATTTTGCCCACTTTGATCTGTGCTGTTGCGACAAGTTCTTTGCCAAAGTCAAGTCAGCTGGGGGAAAATGCGGAAAGTTCGCTGAGAGGAAGCTGAGGGAGAGGAGAGGAAAACGAGTCCTTGTTCCAACCAATTGACAAGCGAAAATCAAAACTAATTAGACACAAATTAATGAGCCATGCCACAACACAGCAACAGTGAGAAAATCAACAGCCGCTGCCGGGCGAGGAAAAACAAATGTGATGAAAATGCGATGTGAAAATGTGAGAAGCTGACAAACAATTTGGCAGCGGGGACAGCACCCCTTCCTCCCTCCCTTACTTCCACCTGCCATCCTCCCTGACCTTTGGATATATATGTTTTTTTTTAAGATATAATAAAAAATAAAACAGCAAACAAAAGAGATAAATTCGTATAATTTCCCTTAAATTTGCACCCAAAGAGAGTTTTCTCCAGAGAAGAATTCACTAAGAGAGAGAGGGGGAGAATAATAATACCAAGACAAATTCAAATATCTACAAAAACACACACACACTCGCAGATTATTTTATTGAAATACGAATGGACCACACGGCGTATGCGCAATTCGCTTTGGCAGCCTGCCAACGCTCTATACTTGGAGATCAACGGAAAAAGTTGCTGATTTTTTGCCAGAAATTATTTATAACTGCTTGTTCATACACACACACACCCGTGTGGTGTAGATATAGGTACAAGTATCTGTGTGTTATTTTCGAACAGCTCGCTCTCTTCCCCATTTCTCAGCTGTGCTAACTTGGCCAACACCAAAAAGTGTGTATAAATGAAAATATTTGAAATATTTCCCTTTTGATTAAGGAGTTTAAAG
The DNA here is from genome assembly GCA_008042585.1 of Drosophila punjabiensis. NCBI lineage: Eukaryota > Metazoa > Arthropoda > Insecta > Diptera > Drosophilidae > Drosophila > Drosophila punjabiensis. The sequence continues at coordinate 74,141 of VNJR01012488.1, read as the reverse complement.
GAGCTGATACAAAGCAGGGTATAAATTTAGGTTTAAGATGAATGGAGAAGCTAACTTACTCAGAAAAGTAGGAAAATCAGGAGTAAAATTTGTAGATTGCTTACCTGCAAAGAGAACAGAAATGAGAAAGAGAATTTGTTGATTATTTATGATTTTATAGATAAGTAGGTGATATACATATATGCTTAAATATATACAATATACCAACAAGACATAAATAAATAATTCAAACGATAAGTAGCTATTAATCTATACTTAAAAATAGTTTAAATTGGGGAAAGTAGAAATACCATAGTTAATTGAATAATGAAAAGTAATGGCAATAAAATGATTTATAATAAATAGAAGAGATTTTCCAAAAGATATTTTTGGAAAATACATTTTTAAAGTATGTAAAAAGCAAAATTAAGAATTTACCTATTTATAATTAAGTTCTTTAAGGGTTTCTTGATAAAATAACACCTTTATAAGAAATAAACCCACTCAAAATTAAATAAGTAAAATACAATTAATCATAAGGATTAATTCTACACTCTCTACAAAATTCATTTAGAATGAAACGTAATTTACTCGTACAGGATTTCTACAAAGCAAATAACTCTTGCTAATTAATCTACATTATATATGTTTTTAATGTCCCTGTATATTGCGTTTCTTCTCCACTGTTTATTCAAATTAAACCAATTTATATTCTGCATATATAATGACATGGAAATATACGCAGAAACGAAAACAATAACAAAGCTGGCCATGTGAATAAACGACAAAAAGCGCAATATTTACGAATGAAGTGACACATTATCGAAATGCTTAGCAGAACATAAGCTATAAGGATTCAATTTAATAAAGAGAGAAAAATGAATAATAATGCAAATCTATTCAATTTTCACTTTGCCTTGAAAGCGTTTTATTATCTGATTTTTTTTGCTGGCCTCAATTGAAAGCACCCTTCTGAAGGGGGGTAAAGGCCAGGCCAGCTCAAAGTCAATTAGCCTCTTGACTGAACCCTAATGATCCCGGCCCCTTTGTTGCCTCTTCTGACCAAGTTAATTGCGCAAAATGAGTGAAAAACAGCTGCCGCCATGCGCCGAGCCACTTGAAGAACATATAATTTATTTTATTGCATATATAAACATTTATATATTAGAGCCAGCAAATAAAACAAAATTGCCACGGAGGCTCCTCCACATTATGGTTCTGGTTTGGATTTCTCTCAGTACTGCTCACATGGGAAACAATCGTAAAATGCTTAATTAACGCTCACCTACATGCGTATGGGGACGAGCAGGTGGAAAAGTGGGACAGTCCTGTGTACAGGACTCTCCCTCCCTCCTCTGTTTTTTTTAGCCTGGAAAAGTCGCATCACTTTTAATTAAAAGATAAAAATTCCCTGTCCAACAGTTTACGAGGTGACTGCAAGAAGCTGAGTTTCCCGCTTTTTTCCGGGGAAAAGCCAGAGAGAGGTGTGGCATGTCTGGAGGGGGAACGACGCGTCAAAACGCATAAAACGAAGAACAAGAAACTGTTCAAGAAATTAACACACACACAGCAGCAGCAAAGGAGACAAGGGGAACAACGGGAAATTCAAGCTAAAGTGGAAAACTGAGCCGCAAAAGAAAAGTGTGCGGGGAAGAAAGGACAGCAGCTGGGAAACTGTTAGTAAGAAAACAAGTGGAAAGTGAGGGAAATGCGTACTTAAAACGCCTTGTGCTAAATCAATTAAAATTTAATTCAATGAAATATGTAAATGATTGTAAAATGCAACCGGCTGTTTATGGAATTCCAAGCATTTCATGATTAACGTAGCTTTAAAAGCTCCTTAAGGGTTTAAAGAAAAGGAAAACAATATTGATCCTTATATGTGGAAATAAAATGTATTTTAAATGTTTTATTTAAGGAAACTAAGAATTTAGTTACGCTTTATTTAAGACCTAAAGAAGAAAAGCAAATAAATTTAATATTCATTCAAGAAAATGAAGTAAAGAATTTAACATTCTTTAATAAATCATACAAGAAAACTCCCTACTACAAAAATATCAATCCTTAAAGGATGTACATTTATTAAGATTAAAAAAAGCTAACACACTTTATTGCATATTCTTTAAACACATATTCCACAATTACATTTCCGTAAAACAAATCAAATAATCATAACTTCAAGTATCCATGACAAGTTTCCAAAGTAAACTCATTCTAAAAAATCCCATTTAAAGTCTCTGATGGCTTGCCATATCGGTTATTTGTATCCTGCAACCTTCTCATCCTGGATTTCATTGCTGCCACTTCTTTTGCGATTTCCTATTTACTGCACCCTTTATTTTTAATGGCTAAAAACTCCTGAATCGATCCGCTGACTGCATTGACTGCCCTGCACTACCATTTTCCTGATAAACTTCGCCTCGCTAGAGGAAAACGCAGAGATGAAAGCGAGGAATAAGGTGAAAAGCGGAGCGTAGGCGAGCAAGGAAAAAGGAAGGAAAAGTCAGTGAGCGACAGAGCGGAAGTGTGTGTGTGTGTGGGGGGGGGGGATTGCTGGTGCCGTTGTTATTGTTGTGCCTTGATTGCTGCCTGCCATGAAAACCTGCGGATAAAAAGTCAACTATTCGGGATGAGCACTGAGAAAAAATACCAAGAAATTGGATAAATAATTTGCTACAAAACTAAATCAAAAATAAAGGATTTAAATATCAAAATATTAAGGAGTTTGTTTAGTTTTTCAAAAAGAAGTCTTAATATTTTTTCAATAAAAGCTTATAAATGTAAACCATAAAAGGAGTTTGCTAAACAAATATATTATGTTGGTTTTGAAATTTTACAAATTTAAAATTTTATAAAAATTATTTAACTTTAAATCAAAATCTTCAGGTAATAGTATGAAATAATTTTCTAATAGTGTACTTATAAATGTTAGTCCTTTGGAATGCTCATATATAGGACTCCTCTGTGCCAGCTGGAGTCAGTCAGAGAATGTTATTTTTTGCTTTCATCCTTTTGCTTTTTTTTATTTTTCCTCAGCTTTTCCTTTGCTTTTCCTTTGCCCATCCCATTTTTTTTTTGCTGATTTGAGAGGCAGTGCCAAAATGCCTTTGGGCAAAGGCAAAACAAGCAGGCCGGGCGCCAAACAATGAAAGGTGAAAGAGGGTTGGGGGAGGGGGGGGGGTGATATGGCACCTCCCCTTCACCCTAAGGACCTCCTCGAGAGGACCCCCTTCTGAGAGGTAGGTGTGATAGCAAGAACACACACAAGAGTGTTGGTACATTAAGTGAAATGAAATCCTGTTAAGCGAAACAATGAAGCTATTAAAAAAAAATATGTAAGCCACCACCGTCTACACCTTCTCAGCTCCTACACATCCTACAAAAGTGTGTGTGTTCACAGGACTAAGGGGTGTGTATGTGTGTTTCTTGGGTTGTGTATGTCGGATTTTCCCTCTTCAATTTTCTGCATTTTATCCCTCAGCTAAGGTAAACCTCATAATATCGTTTAATAAATACTTTACAGCTTGATTGATTGCTCCTTCAACATTTTGAATTCAGCAGCAGAAGGAGCGACAGGTGCGCCAGGATCTCTTACATCTAAGTAGCTGTTGCATCCCCAGGAATTACCGCTCCTTCCCCCCAAACTCAAGAGTAATTTATGCGTCCAGACTTGGACCCCTAAGGAAAGCAAGCGAAACCACCAGATTGGGTCCCATGTGGCTGACTACAATCAAAGTGGCAATTGTGGGCTGGCCCGTACTCCGAGATTATCCCTCCGCCTTCCCCATTATCCTCGGCGAACTCAGCGACCTGGAAATGCTTTCTCTTACTCCCCGTTTCAAGTTTGGAACCCTTTTAGTGGTCCAGCAGTTCCTGGTCCCTGACTCCTCCTCCTCTTCTGGCCCGAAAGTATGTGCATACATTAGGGCGAGAACTTGGCAGGACTCAGTGCCTTCGATGGTGATTAATGTGTCTTGGTTTTTGTTTATTTTCAGAGGCTCAGCCAAGAGCAAAAGCGCCACTAAATGTTTCAGTTAATTAGCTATCGATGAATAAACTGAAAGGAACATCACAAGCTTCCAAGGAACATGTGTGTTTTTGTGGTTTTATGGGGCTTCTGTTATCCTGTGAGGCGAATTATCATACAAATAATAATGAATATAGAATAAAAATGCATTTAGAACACATTTTCAAGGTTTTTTTACTGATAATATCATATAAACCCCTCTTAAAATTAATAAATATTTCCTACAAAATTTTAAACAATGAGCAAAAAGAGTTTCTGTTATCCTGTGAGTCAAATTATCATAAAAATAATAATAATTATAGAATAAAAAAACATTCAAGACAAATTTTTAACTATTTAATACTGATAATATCGTCTGAAGACCCCTGAAAGTATCTAATTATTCCCTAAAAAAATCTTAAACAATAAGCAAACTCTCTATAAAGCTACAAATTTAATGTCTTTGTTTTTCCACATTTGTTGTCTATGTTTTTAATTATTTTTTTTTCTCTAGCTCGCCTCACGAGCGGAAAAAGTCGTATAAAAAATGCAAAGACGAACTGTCGCTTGTTGAGGAAAATCAGAAAAAAAAGAAGAAAATATATCAACGATGAGTGGAACTTTCAATCCGTCGGGGCATTTGTCAGTTTGACAGGCGAGCGGGGGCGAGCGAGCGAACGACGAATTTCCCCAACGAATTTCCACCCAATTTTCCACTTTACGTTGTCGTACCTTGGTGGTGCGGGTTTTGCGCCACTGCGAGGTTTTCTTGGTCGTTGTCGTCGTGGTGGTGGTGCTCTCCTCATCCAGCTCCTCGTCCATCTCGTCTCCCGCCTCCTTTTCTCCCGCCCCCTCGATGACGTCATTGTCCTTGGCAGTGTCTGCCATGGCGAAAGTGTGTGTGTGTGGTGAGTGTGTTGTGCGGCTTGAGTGTGCTGTAATCCTTTTAGCCCCGAATACTTTGCATAAATGATTCTTTTCTCACACTTTTTGCTTCACAAATATTTTGCTATAATTTTCTTCTTTAAATTTCTCTATTTCTTTTTCTTTCTTTTTTTTAAATTTTGTTTTGAGTGATTCACGAACGTCTTTTGCTCATTTTCACTGGAAACACATACGATTTTTCACTTCGATATCTGCGCAGGAATATTTTAATAAAATAATATTTATTATTTATTTATGTATTTCGACCACTGATTTGTTATGTTTTCGCTCTCTTTCTCCGGTTCGAATTTATGGCTGCAGCTGCCCCGAAAAGTGAAATTCTTGGCTATAATTAATTAAACCCGTTCACCAACAACAACAATAACAACAATTATAACAGCAACAATACCAACAAGGAAAGCGATTGGTATAACAACACGCTGAATTTCGAGTGCAAATTTGTGCGCCAAAGTTTTTGGCCGGCAATTAAATTCTGTAATTATTTGTAAATAAACGGCAATGGACGCAGATTTATGAACTTATAAATCCCACGGAGTGTGGGCCAGCGGGGCGAGAGGATTATCCATAAATTAAATACGAATTTGACATTCATGAATTATGGAGAAAGCTTTCGTTGTGCCAAAAACACCCCCCGGCCAAAGTCCCCTTTTTGGGTCTGTATCCTTTTTTCTTTTGGGAACCATATTCGTGGGTTTTGTTGAGTGAAAACTTTGTGTCTATAATTAAGCAAATTACTTCCTCAATTTTGAAAAGACATTTTCAAAAGCTAAATCGACAATCAAAAGAAAAAAGGACACAGAGAAAAGTGATGTATTTTTTCTAAAGATATTTAAAAGTATATTGATGAAATTTAAGAAAATATTTTTATATTTATCTGTGCTGTTTCTTTATGCTTACAAAATTTAGAAAATATATATTTTTTATAAAGACAATAAAGCAAAAATTGTCGCCAAGTCGTATAAAGATATTTTTCACTTGAGATGTCATAAAAAAAAATATCCATAAAAATCACATTATCTTTATAATTGTTTTCTGTGCATTTGTGATTCACCCAAAAGTGTTGAGCAAGGAAATGGGCTTTTAAAATCCAATTTACATCCCAAAAATTTAAATCTGAGAGCAATAATCCTCGGGGTTAAATTTGTTCACAGTTTTTGTGGTAAAAATGTATCTTTTTTGGATTTTGCATATATTTTTCGTATAATAAAATAAAAGAAGTGGCTCAAAAATGCACAGTAAATGAAAAGTGAAATGAAAACTTGGCTGAGTGCGAAATGTTTTTGGAATTAAATTGTTTTGTGACCATTGTTTTTATTTGACTGCCATGTAAAATTCATGGCTATTGAAAGACACCTCTTTGTGTGTGTTGTTTTTTCTGCATTTTAATTGTTTAAATTGTGTTCAGCGGGTCTTAAATTTGTGTCAGTTTTTGTGTGGTGCGAAAAGTCTCTTATATCGAATGCATTTTAATGCACTTTTATGGACAACGTTGAAATATCATTTGTGTTTGCATTGGAATTGTATTGAATTTAGGTATCACTATGGTTGTTGGTGTATTTTGTTGGGGTTGTTGTTGTATTTTGTTGTGATTGTTGTTGTATTTTGTTGTTGTGCAGGTGTATTGTTTTCGCAGGTGTGCATTGAATTATTATTTGTTTGATTTTTGGTTTGCTTGTTTCTGTGGCATGTTGCACTTTTTGGGTTTTTGTTTTGTGGATCGGTTGTGTGTTATTTTTGCGTGTGCCTGTTTTTTGTTTTCGGCTTCGTTTTGCATTGATAGCGCGTGGCCGCCCGTGTCTCGCTTGTCAGGGGATATTAGATGGCATTATTATTGGCTGGATCTGGCCGGATCTCTCGCATGCAAATTTCTAAAGTGTGTGGAACAAAACATTTGGTCGCTCGCAGTTTTTCAGCCTCAGCCGCAGACGCGCGTCGAACGAACTGAGTTGGCTCGAGGAAAAATTTTTGCGCTGGTCGCCGCGGGCTGAAATAAGTGGAAAATTCATTCGACGAGGGGAAGGGAAAATGCGGGAAAATGAGAGCCAGCTAATAGAGCGGCGCACACAATCAACACTTAATGTGGCCGCGGGGAGCTGAAAAATTCCGCAATTCGCTCATCATCATCCTCAACGTCGGTCGTCGTCTGCAAAACTGAATAGCAAGAAGAACACACTCTCTTATGCTATACACTTCTGTGTGTGTGTGTGTGTACGTCTGTCTGTTGCCATTTTGCCTTCACTTTTTGAATTTTTTATTCACATTTTTTTTATGCTTTTTGCGACCACCACTTGCCACCACCCTTTGGTGGCGGCTCTTGTCAACGGTGCGTATGCGTAACGATGCGATACGTATGCGTAATATGACAGTTTGTATTCAAAATTCTCTGCTTTCTGTCCTTTTCTCTTTCTATTCGCGAACTTGGCTAAACAGGTGAACGCGTGAGGCGAACAAGAAAATGAAATTACGAAAAAATTGAGAAAAATATTCGCACACTCAAAATTAATGATTTCCAAATTCAAAATATTGAGTTTTGAACGCCTCGATCCCGGTGTGTGGATGCGACTGCCTTCGTTGGCCAACTGATTGGGGAATAACCCCGCTCGATCGAATCTTACTTCGCCGTCTTTGTTGACGCCTTTGTGTTCGCGCGCTGATCACCTTTTGTTTTGAATTTTCGTGCCCCTCCGAGTGTTAATCAGTCAGCTCCCCGGATTTCCCGTCGATTTTCCATCATCCTTGTCGCGTGCTTATTGCGTTTGCGTTTTTCCTGGCTGCTTAATTTTAGACCCCAAAAAATTGTGGACAAATGGCGTAGTTTGTGCAGTTTTGCCCACGATTTATCTCAGCCAAATCACGGAAGCCAAACCAAACCAAAAAGCGCAACTCTTGCCAAATCTCTGCTAATGATTTGTTTGCTTTTAATTATACAAAAGTTTTCATTTAATTTTAAATGCATTGATTGGGGCTTTTTTCGGTTTTTTTCTGGTTGCTAAGCTGAAAAGGTTTTGGTATCGTCAGAGAAGGTTTATCTCCGAAAATGAATTCCCAGCTGTCCTTTTACCCGTGTAATTAATTGTTTCGGCTTTTATTTTTTTTTTGTTTTGTGTTTTGTGTTTCCCCCGGCCGAAAGTTTTCCTTTCTTTTTCCCAACAAAGTTTCAGCAACCCTCCCCCCCTTCGGCCACGCCCCTCTGGGCGACTGCTGTTCCAGCTGGGGCATTAAAAATAAACAACAACAAACGATTTGTAGGCACAACGCCTGCTAAAAATAACGCGCTCTCGGATATTTCCACCCAAAAAAGCAAGAAAATAAAATATTATTTATAGCCCAAGGCGGCTCTATGGAGTGTGTGTGTGTGTGTATGTAGTGTGTGTGGTGTGTAGTGTGTATAGTGTATGTGTTTGTGTATGCAGTGAATCAATATGCAGTGAAATGATTTTTGAATTTCCAATTCGTAGCTGGATTTGCAGCATGTTGATGTTAAAATCGCAGATGCAAATGCAGCGCAAAAAAATCGGAGAGGGAATGAAGTGCACTGGAAAAATATTTAGCCTCAGGGGATATTGATTATATATATATTGGAGGAAATGTACGTTTTAAAATATTGTTGTATACATTTCCCTTAAAAGTACATTTTTTTTACATAACTAAGATTTGGTTTACTTTAAAAATCATATAAGAAACCTATGAAATGCTACTTAAAACATTTTATATTTATATTTGTAACTTAATGTTTAACTTATATGACTTTCCACTTAAGAAAGAATAAAAACAACACAAATATATTGAATATATTATTTAGAAATTCATAAATTTTTCCAATTTAAATAAATGGTTATATTAAAGTGCTTTTCAGTCTGGTTTTTGTTATTCAAATGCCTAACTTATGTGACTTTCCACTAAAGAACGAATACAAATATAACAAAAAATTGAATGTTTTAATTACAAATTCTTAAATATTTCCAATTTACATACATTCTTAAATTTTCAAATTTCAGACTGATTTCAGCTATTCAAATCCTTAACAATTTTTTCCTTTACGTGCATAAAAAAAGTACAAATCACGTAGAAATGGCAAAAATCAGGCTAGATAAATGACGAACATGAACAGGGGCTGTCAGAGGGGAAGGTGGATAGTGCTGAAAGCTTGTGCAGTCTGGCTGCATTTTCCGCTTTCCCTGTTCCAATCGATGTTTACAAACAAAAGGCGGAAAATAAATGGGCGCCAAAAGGAAGGAAGGAAGGTAGGAAGGGAGTGAGGGTGACAGGAGGCGGCGCCAAAGGTTTTGCGACGAGGGCTTTAACCCCGCCGATGCAAAACGAATAACTAAAGGAAAGTGTAAAAAATCACCTGCGAAAATTCAAGGCAGTTTGAGAGCCACTGACGAGGTGAGTCAAGGTGAGTTTCTATTTTCTTGGCAGCACGCCGCCCACGTCCCACAGTCCACCACCTCTCCCCATTATCCACTCATGTCAGAAATGATCATTGACATTGTCGCGCTGAAGGTGTTCCACGCATACCGATGCAGACTCTCAGAGGAGAACTCTCAGGTGTGTGTGTGTGTGTGTGTGTGTGAGTGTGAGCTACTCTCTTCGACTTGCGATAATTGGCTCTTCTGCACGCACACACCTGCTGCTTCTACCTAAGCGAAAAAAAGAGAGCTAAAGGTGAGCAAACTGTTGCTTCTTCTTTCTCGTTGGCCTCTTCTATACTTTTCTATTTTCTTCTATTTTCCCTCTATTTTATTTTATTTTTGGGTGTGCCTGTCTCACTCCCACCTGATTCACACTTTCAGCTGAGTGACCGCGTTGCTTTCAAGGTAAATCATTTTCAATTTCGGCGTGGAGAAGGTGAGTTCATCGAGGTGAACTTGGGTGAGTTTTGAATGGATAAAATTGAAATGGCCTTTGGCCTTTTTTGTTAATGAAATTTTTAAATTTAAATACTACTAAAAACACTGTAATTTTAGGAGCTATACATAAAAAGTCTTAAGATCAAAATATATATACTTCAGAAAACATTATATTATTTTCCCTCTAAAAATAAGATAAATAAATGTAGAAATTAACCAACTCAAAGGTAGCAAAGGTCTCACATTCTAAGAACCCATAACTCAAGCCCAAATCAAATAAGTTCGCCTGTACTTAAATGAAAATAATGGTTATGGGGCGCAGAGAATTTCCCAGGATTTCCCTTGGCCCCCAGAACCAACCATCCGCCATTTATTCTGCACAATCTTGGAATGTTTGGCTCGCCTGACCATGTGCCTGTCTACGCCCCATAAATATTATTTAATTTTATATATATGTATGTTTCTTTCCAAGCCATTTAAAATTATGTAGGTTATAATTTAAATAATCAAACAAAAAGACCAGGAGGAGAGTCGAGAGAGAGGCGAAACATCAAATGGAAAGCAGAAAATGTTGCCGAAGAATTTCACCTCGTCTGGGGTCGCCCTCCCAAAAAAAAACACAAAAAAAAAAAACAAGAAAAAGAAGGAAAAGCCTAGTACATATAGCTGAGAAAAGCAGCGAGAGCCGGAATATTTATAGATTTTGTTATTGTCAAAGTGTGTTGATGGGTCTTGGCCTGAACCGCGGAAGAGAGGGGAAAAATCGGACAACAAGTTCAGGGATTATGAGCTTGGGCCCACAGAAGCCTATCAATGAATCAATTTTTCTGTGTAATGAGTAATGGCTCGAAAAAAATGTTCCAAAAATAGCTATGCCATAGTAAAAAGTCAACATTTTTGGATATGTTTTTTAACTTTTAAGCTAAAGCACGTGAAATATAATATAGGAATTTAAAAGAAAAGTGGGGATTATAAAGAAAAGCACTCTTATTTCAAGCATAACGTTGTGTGAGTTGTAGATTTTTTAATGACTTTATTGTATTGTTATATTTTGCTTTTAAGTAAAATTTATTATTTGAGAATTAAATAACACATTTCTGGTTTCGTTTCTCTTAATAAACATAAAGTTTTCATATATTTATATTACTTGTAACTTACATTTAATTTTCTTTGTTTGACTTCTTTGTTATAAATTGATTTCCATTTATATTGCTTTCACATAAATTACTCTTCTATAAATATCTGATTGTTTGCTTTTGAGCTTGAGGCCGCACAGAAATATCCATCAGCCATCGGCTATCCTATAGATTCCATTAGAAATGTGCCTATAAAATGATCGTCAAACGATGACAGCCATAAAAGCGAAACAGAAATAGATGAATGGCAGGAGGAGAGAAAGGGACTTAAATTTGCATTTAACGATCTGTTCGAGTGGCTTCCTCTGCATTTCGTGTTGGATTCGTGTAAATTAATAATTTTCCCACTTTTCTTGGGTCCCAGCTAATGGGCAGTTGATTTATGGTCTTGGTATACGAAGCCACGTGACATTTTTATGGTTGTTGTGTGTCCTCTGGTTATGTGCATTTCTGATTGTGCCTAATAGTCTTCAGCTCATGGGTCGCATATCAATCATACGCCCTGTTGAACACATTTAAAATTAGATAGAGGTGTTCCTTTTGCAGTAGTTGTAATATGTTAGTTGTGTTTTACTACATAAAATAGGAAAATTCGTTTTGTACAATATTTAAAGAGCTGTTTTCAAGAAAGTTTTAGCTTGTTACTTGATTTAGAGAACGAGTGCCACATCAATCATACGCCCTGTTAAACGTTCCAAGAATTAAAGATTTCTATAAGCAAGAAGTTCCCAGAATAAAACATTCGAACCGATTTAGCAATCGAACTGCAGTTGTTCGCTTGTCGTGCTGCTTAAATGTCATCGCCCACTTCCGGGATCAGTGTTTCTTTGTGCCTGTTTTTCTTACAACCTCAGCCCATTTTCCCGACCCGCTTTTCCCCAACCGTGCGTTGGCAGACAACTAATTAGAGAGGCACATGTGGCGATCAACTTCTCTGGGACTTGCAGTTGGTCGCGCATTTCAGCTTTATTTCGTTTCATTGATTTTTGTGTTCAATGCAGAGCGAAAAAAATACTTAAACAAATATTTGAAATGAAAAAGTGTTTTGCATAGAATTAAAAGGAATCAGAACCAAGTGGCATATACCTCCAAAAATATAGTCTATTTAGTACCTAAATCTTTATAAAATAAATCTTATAGAAATAATTTTTTCAGTGTACATTTCTATGTATATTTCAGCCTGGCCAAAAAAAAAAAAATGAACCATCTCATTGCAAAACCATCATCATCATTCGCTGCCAGCAACAACAATCGAATGCACTGCCATCGGGTGGAAACCGAGAAAATCGCTTTTAGAGAAAATAAATTGAAAATCTTTTGGAACATATTTTGTATGTAGTGATAGATTGCGAGCATTTTCAGCTGTCTTGTGTGTGTGTGTGTGTGTGTGTGTGTTTTGTGTTTGTGTTTGCCTGTCTCGTGTGGGTGTTTTCAGTGTTTGTCTTGCCTGTTGCCATTTCCTTCGATTTCTATGCATATCCGCAGCATTCGCTGACTTGGCTTTGTTTGTTCAACTTGGAGGCAAGATGCAGGCGTCAATGGGAATCGGGGGTAGGTAAGGAGAATGAGAAGAGTCCTTTGGAGTCATAAGGATTTATTTAAACACTCTTCCAAGAAATTGCAGACTTTAATTCTTGACTGCTCTTAACTTTTCAGTGCATACTTTTGGGGGCTGCAAATGTCACAAGTCACTGGATAAAATCACAAATGCAAAACAGGAAAATGTTCACAATTTTTTGAATTGCATATAATTTGCTTAATTTGTGGTATCCAATGAAAATTAATGAAATAATCTGTAAATTTAATTAAACTGGTTTTAAATCAGTAAAAGGTTATTGAAAATTACGTTAATTATGGTCGTTTTGGGGGAGTTTTAAATATTTTCCAGTGTTGAATGAGTCTCATTGTTTTAATTACAGTTGCCACCAGGAAATCAGCCATTGAATCGTCAATTAATGAAATTATATTACATATAAATGGGCTTTTCATAATTTGAATATTCATCAATTAAATATTGTTAAACTAACAAGCAGCAATTATTCATTTATTGAAATATTTAATAAGAATTTTTTATGGGAAAATCATGATATTTACTTACTTGCAAGGTAAAATTTATTTATGGCATAAGGATCAACTTTGAAACTAAATTATTTCATTAAATTATTAAACATAAATTACAAAAAAAAAGTTCCCCAGCAATATTTAATACTTTACTTAGTTAATTCTTTATAACTCTACATTATTTTTTCATTATTAATTATATTTTTCCACATTTTCAACAAAAAGTAAATCCAGCTTCAAGCTGTCAATAATGAAAATAAAAACCAAAGCAAGCATAAAGCGGCATTATTTTAATCTCTTCAATTGTTAAATATTAAAGACTTTTGCATTAACAAAATAAATCTGTTAAGATGTGTACATTCTTTATGTTTAATGTTTAAATTTTATTTACATAAATCTTTAAAAGGCAAATATTTCCACAAGACTTTACAAGAGCATATGTTTTATCGTGTCTGCCCATAAAAGTTAGTTGCATGTTTTCCCACTCGCCTTTTGTTTTCCCGCCGCCATCGCCGTTTTCCCCATCTATTTTTCATGGCGCATTTTGATTGATTGCACGAACGCTGCAAGCTGAACAAGACAATGGGGGGAAATGGCTCTGGGAAATGATTTTCCGAAATATTCAAATCCCTGGCGACAAGGAATCCGCTGGCAACCGGGACCGCTGTCGTGACAGCTGCATTGCCGTGGCAGCAAAGTTTGTTATTACGTGGGAAAATCTGGCCAATGCGTGGGAATGGCCACGGGAGCTGCCACAGTCCGCGGTGACCGCCGAATGCATTTAATCAATCTAATGGACTCTCAGGTCCCTAGACCGTGCCTTTCCCCCCCGAGTAAAGGGGGGCGGGACTCATCAAATTATCACCTCCTAATCTAAGTCGCTTGTGGGGTGCACTAATTAAAGAAAAACTAGAGGTGAAAATGCAACAAAGCATCTGTAGCAGTCTCTTTTTCTCAGAAGAAAAAGAATGAGCAATAAAACGGAAGCAATCCGAGGAAAGTCAAGAAAAGTGCGGACCTAGATATAAATATTTGTTTCATCAGCAAAATTGAAGGATGGAGGCAGTTCCGTGATTCAGTAAGAAAAGACTGAAACAAATCGCATAAAAATTCGTAATATATTGATATAGTGGATGTAATGGTAATAAAATGGATTAAAGTAAATAAAGATTGGGTATTATTTGGTCAGATTTTACGAGTCTACAAGGTCTTAAGCTAATAAATTGTAGGTTTTATGTGTTGATATTACAACTTTAATTAAATTAAAATGGAAGCAATCAAGGCCGTCGTTCAGGAAACGTTTTGTCAAATAACGTTTTTTATACCTTATAACTTAACTTAAAATATTTTATAGCTTTAAAAATAAAATTCTTAGATAAAAAATAGCTTTACAAAATAGCTCAAATATAACAAAAAAATATTTTAAATATTAATAAAAATTAATATCAATTTTCATGGACTTAAAAAATGCTTTAAAAATTTCTACAAACATTTAAAAGCTTAAAGACTGTTACATCATTTTCTCTCAGCGTACACACCGAGCTCCTTAAGCGTTACACTGAAAGAGAGACCACAAACTGCTTAAGAAAATTGCTAATAAAGCAGCACAAAGTGCAAATAATAAAGCAAAGGGAAAAGCCAGAGCGGTGGGGAAAACTGATGAAGGAAAGGCAACAAAGGCCGAGGGCAGATAAAAAAGTGTGTCGATAGCGAACAAGTAATAAAGGAAGAAAACTCCGGCTGCAAGCGAGAGGGCAACGTTTATTTTTAAACATATTGAAAAGGCAAGAAGAAGAAGAAGCAGTTAACTAAAGGCATCGGTCGAGGCGAATGAAAACAATTTTATTAAGTGAAAAATACGAAGGCAGAAAATAACCCGCAGCCAAAATAAACAGACCAAAGCCAAGGCAGAAAAGGGGGAAAAGCGAAGAAAAAATAAGAAAAGCGGACAAAGCACGGAAGGAGAGAGAGAAAGAGAGAGCGAGCGAAGCGAAGCAAAGTCCTTGGCAGTGGGAAAAATTTCGGGAGGAAAATCAACGGGTTGCCTCACCTCCCGCGGCAGCAAAAGTGGGCGGGAAAAATCGGAGGATATCTGATTGAAAGATGCGTCGAGGCGTCGTAGTCGTTGTCGTTCTTAATGTGGTTGTTGTTGTTATCGCTGTCGGTGTCGACTCACCTTGAACCACAACAACAACACCGCAAACACGCACAAACGCACAAAGCGCAACAAAGGGTACACTTGAAAAAATATCTGATGTATTTGATAAGGTAATTTAAACATGTTTTTAAAGAAATAACATTGTCAAATATTTTCTAAATTTATTTAAAATAATTAAAGGAATTTCTAGGCGTTTTTCAGATCTACTATTTTTTTTTAATATTAATAAATTAATTATTTATATCTAATATAATAAATGAAACAAAAAACTTAACATTTCTTACTGACTTTATAAATTTAAATATGTTAGACAGTTTTAAAATATTTTGAAAAACTATTTAAAATAATAAAAGTGTTTTCTAGATGCTTTCCAAATCGAATAAATATATTATTAATAAAATTCCGAACCTTTCTTATTACCTTTAAAAATTTCTTTATAAAATCTCTAAGAAATTCCCATAATATTAATTTAAATATAATTTCCAAACACTTTAAATTTCATCCCATAAATTTCTTCCAGTGCAGATCAGACACAATTAAGTGCAGAAGAAAAACGGAAGCAGACGACAAAATTTTACGAGCCAAGCACCAGCACCGAAAAGTCTCGAACTGAGGGGAGGAGGAGGGGGAGGGATTTTCTCAGAGCAGCAGGTGACAAAAGCAGCGACGACTTCTTTACATAAAAGATTGACAAGTGATTTTCACACCTAAGTGGCAAGCGCAGGAAAACACACAAAAGCAGCAACAACAACATCAGCATCAGCAGCAAGACCAACAACAACAAGGTCGAGCAAAGTTTTTGAGTTGTTTCGGGATTTCCCCCTCTCCCCATCCTGCCCCCTTGGATTATTTTTTGGAAAATTTGTTGGGAGGAAATTGTTTGGGGCATTGTTGGTGTGGCTCAGTTAGCTAAGTCGATAGATTTTCTCGCCCTCGGGCAGTTTTAATTTGTTGAGTGGCGGAGCAGGGACCCATGGAAATGTTGCAGAATTTTGATCGAATGATTGAGTGGGGAAAACTTTAAGAGTTTATCCGATAAAATGGTTTACTAAGGACACGGAGCTTGGGGGAATGTGAGAAGGAAGTTTTCATTAGATTAATACCTCTTTTCTGACTAAATTCACTTTGATTGATTGACGAGGTAACCGCTTTTATACAGGTAATTTATTAGAGATTGTGTTGGCACTTTTATTTCATTAAGGGAAAGATTGCATTACATTTTGAAGTGAAAGAAAGAGATTGGAAACATTTTTCTAAAATTAAGAGTAGTAAGAAAATAACCTAACTATTTATTTATTTATATTTATTTACTAAGACTTTAGGTGAAATATAAAACTTAACATATTTGTAACACATAGTACTTTATTGTATTATAGTTTCAGGATATTAAATATTTAAATCAAATAAAATCAATATTTATAATAATTACTTGTTTCCGATTATTAAACCTTTATAAAAAATTCTCCCTCTTACTTTAAGCAATGAAAACATACAAACAAGCTTTCAACTTTCCTTCAACCTTTTGTGCAAAAACTCTTTAGAACTATTAACAATATTCTTTTGACATTTTCCATGCGTCAACAGCATACGTTTCTAAGACAAATCCATGAGAGCATTTTCTAGTTTGTATTTTGTATTTTGCATTATGTGTACAGTATAAACCTCTTGAATCCGGCCCTGTGCCCCCCTGATGAGCGACTTACCGCAGCGTCTGTGATGGCCATGACGACCCGATGGCTTCCTGGTGGTTTTAGTTGGGTTCTATTGGGTGGTTCTTGGACAGTAGCTCGATGGGATTTGCAGGGGGGGACGGGACGAATTTGGGTCTAATCCGCTTTTGCCAAAATCGAAATTAACTTGAATGGGGGGCAATCTTGGCTATTGCGCAGATTTTCAATAGAAATTTCGTAGTTGAATATGTTGCATAAATACTTCTGTATATATATATATATATTCTTTGGATCGCACTGCCACTGACACACACACACACAGTATCACCCACACACACACGCGGGATCGCACGTCACAAACTACGCAATTTTTGGACGGGGTTTGTATCCAAAACTAATCTATTTATTTGGCTTTAGCTGACCGAACTGAATCCATTCCATTCCAGCTGGCCATATAGAGCTATAAATCAATAGTTTCGGTTCGATTGCTACGCGATTGATTCGTCGGCGTTGCGCGCTGGCCGGGTCTGCTTTGTTTTGGGGTTTTGCAATGCAACTGACTGCGAATGCGAAGCGAATCCGAATCAAAGTCGGAAGCTGCATCGAAATGCAATCAAAGTGCCAATTGACGTCGAGTGTCTGTTTGTGCCACGAACCGCCGACGACGACGAGCTATAATACCGGTCTATATATATATATATATATATATATATAACATATATGAAGGAACACTGAGAAAAGATGTATTAAAGGTAGAGAGGTTTAAGGATCATATCATATCTTATCATTCTTAAAAATATTAGGGATGTCAAATTGCTTTCTTTAGCTATAAACATTTTGGACTATTGTATAAAAAAAATGTACATATTAAAAATAGATTTCTTTTAAGTATATTTCAGGATTTTTTTTTATTTAAGAATCTATAAAGGTAGAGAGGCTTAAGGATCATATGGGGGTCTCATGCTTAAAACTATATGGGATGTAAAATTGATTTCTTTATAGTTCGTTGATAGTTCAGGTGTTTTTTTTATTCACAGATGTACATTGAAACCTAAAAATTTAATTTTTCCTCAAAGATTTCTTAAATCTTTCAGTTAATTAAACAATTTGGTTTCACAATTTTATCCCCCAGTGTATATACAATATATACGTGTAGGGTTTAACTTTCGATTTCTATGCTGTTGACAAATTCCTGGCATTCTTGCAAATATTCCTCGTGAGCTCTTAGCTCAGGAATTCTTCGCTTTTTTCCCCCCAATTTAAACGGAAATGGCCATTGGCCATTGTCACGGCCAAGTGGCTGACTTTCGAGGGGGCCTCTTAATTCGGACTTATGGCCACTTGTAACCAATTAAAGCCGGTTTCGTTTGAATATTAATGGGCACATTAACCGCAAATTGCAGCCAGACTGCAGTAATTACATTCGTTAATTTGAAGCCCACGAAAAAAAAAATATAAAATCTATAGCATAAAATGAAAAAGAAATACGATAACTGAATTAATTATGTAAACAGCTTGATTGGCGATGAGAAATGGTTAGAAGTTAATAAACACAATTTAAATATTTAATATACAAAAAAATCAATTAAAGTAGATAGCAATTTATTAGTAAATGACTTTAGTTTATGAAATTTATAACGTTTTCAGTGCAGTTAATGAATAATTTACAAATATTTTTTAAGGATTAAGGAAATATATTAAAAGATATTTTTACAATATGTGAAATAAATCAGATTTAAATATTTTTATATTAATTAAGAGAACTTAGAGCTTTACTTTCTAAAATCTCTAATATTTAATTGCAATTAGACTTGTTAAATAATTAACTTTAAACAGCAGCTATTCAATATAAATACTAAACTTATTACAATTAAATGCTTAAATCAAAACAAATCCAAAATTTATATAGTTCTATGCAGATTACAAAACTAATTTATATTTTCGTTTGAAAATTAGAGTTCTAAAATTACACAACGTTTCGGTTGACATTCCCACAGGAGCTATTGACTTTTCAATAAAATTATTTCTAATCAATATTGCAACACCTGTTTCCATGGCAAAGGGTGGTAAATTGGGCTGAAAAGGGTGTGATGGGTAAACTAGAATCAAATAAAGAGATTACCCCAACACTGGCCAGCGAAAAACAAAGTCAAATCGAGAGCATGGCCGTATGTCAATTCTCGACATGTGGAATTATGAACCGGATTAGGGGTCAGTGGCTGTTATTGCTCGTTAGTTTTTGGTCATCATCCAAATGGAAAATGAAAATTTATGGGGCTTATTTATTTGCACTTCATATAGAGAGGGGGCCGAGTGTAGAGACCAGCAGATGATGATTCTGTGTAAACAAGCAGATGTCAGTGTGCAACGGTTGAGCTGTTGTTAATTTATTACTGGATTTGGGTTGGCCAAATGTTTGTTCAGCTGAAGTAATTTGCAAATTGCGCCTGGCCACCTAAAGAAACAATTGTCTACGCTTTCTGTGTATATTAATTGAAGGAAAATGTTAATAACCTGAGGCAAACAGCAGCAGTAGCAGCAGCATTTAAGCAGGCTTGATCCTTTAAAGACAGGCAATTTTCAGCTAATTGGTTTGTTTCATTTGCATTTAAAACTTTCCCCAAAGGAGCCAAGTTTGGACAGAGATCCCTGCTGGAAAATCTGCAAAATTTCCTCATTGAATTGCCAGAACAGAACAGAACAGACATTGTTGGTGCCTCCAGCCCTTGGCCTCTCCCCCTTTTTCCCTTTTGGCCTGGCTCTCGGCACGCAGAAAACTACGCAAAACATTTTGTAAATTGAATTTTATTTGTTGAGATTTTTGCGGCGCGCTGCAAATGTAATTGAAATAAATTTTCAATAGAATATCCGCCCAAAGAGTGGCGGAAGCTTATGGCAGGCAATGAAATTATTTGTTTGTTATTCTAGCCGGAGCTGTAACGCTCGGAAAATCCCATCCAGGAGGAACAGGAGTGGGCACTGAGAGGGGTTAAGGCGCTCGAACAAGGGGCGAATTTCCGTTGCGGCAGGTCAAAGCAGTCTAAGGAAGGGGCGGCGATTATAGATTTTGATTCTGGATAAATAAATAAGGCAGAGTGTTTGAAAATTACATGAAATATGTGCCAGAGAGTGGGAAAGAGAGAGCCTGCAAAGAGAGAGAGCATATAGCTCGGCGGCATAAATGGCACGTTCATCATACGCCCCGTGTACACAATTTGGCAGCTTTATTTATATACCCGAGCATGAATGTGGGATCGCTGCTAGCACATATCAACCACACACATGCATATATACACACATACCGCTCGCCCCCTTTGTTTTCACGCAAAACGTTTGCTTTTCAATTATATAAACATATTTCGATTGTATTCAGTCAACGGCTGGGCCTCAGTGTGTGCATTAAAATTATAAATTGTTTGAACAGCCAAAAGGCACAAATAAATAAAACACAGCACTGGCACCATGGGCGAAGCGCATAAATAACTGACCAAATGTACTCGAAATTTGGAATAAATGGGCGGTTTTGTGTTTTTTTCTTTGAATTCATGGGTGGTTTTTAGGGTGCTGTGCGGGGTTGAAGGTGGGGTGGCATCTCCTTGGGAACTGCAACAAGTGAATGGAAGCTAAGCGAGCATCAAAGGCCAAGAGACGCCTGACATTGAATCGTCTTGTTGTGTCACGCCTTTCAAAAAAATATACAAAAAAAAAACAATATTCAACACAAACAGAGAACACACACAGGCATAGGTGTGTTCAATACACAGAGAGAAACAGGTAAAGAAAATTATTATTAATTAAGAAAAATATTCATAATGGCTACCAACAGTAATTTCACTTTTCAGATATTTACAAGTCATTATTTTTCATTATTTTCCAATTTTATTTTTAAGGAATATGTACTTAGAAGAACATCTTAAGTTACTTTACTTATTAATTATATTTAATATATATTTTTCCCAGTGTACAAATATTCAACCCATACACACAGCCAGTTTGTGAAACACACGTTTCAATGGCTGCCAGTGAGATATTTGTTTGGACTTGAAGAGGCGCCACCGCGTTGACAGCTGTCAATGAATGGGGGTGAAGGGCGTTAGGGAACCCTGCGTTGCAGGGGTTCACTGTTCAAGGGTTGGGCTTCAGGAGGGGGAGAGGAGATATTGCAGAGACAGCTGTCCCTGCTCTGATTAGCGCTGCGGCTTTCCACAGTTTTGCGGAATGCGCTGGCGAATTTGAAAACAAATTAATATCGCACAGCCAACACAATAAAAGGCGAGGGGAAATTACTGTGGTGCACGATGCCGATTCGTGGCCAGGCTAATCGCTTGGAAAAGCTCGGAAAATAGTTTTTCCCATCATCCATCCGCATCCGCAACAAAATCCTCTCTAAGCTGGAAGCTGGCTCCCCACATGGATTTCCAATTAATCTCTGTTCAATATTATGATGTCTAATCAACGGAATCCTGAACGGGACAGCAAACCGACGACAATGGGACCCACGGAAGCCACAGGAAATTCCATTATCCATGTGAGTGGGTTGAGGATTGAGGCTGGCTTTGGTTTGCCGCCTGGTTATGTGAGTTTCCGGCTTGTTGCACAAATTAGCATGCCCCATTTGAGCAGGACTGCGAGCTGAGCAAAGATTTGCCTAAATATATCCTGATTTGGAAAGGATGATAAATATTAACTGAGGTCGCCGACTAAACAGTACCCAGTTGTGGTAAGCTATTGGTAATTTAAAACTAAGCGCCTTTATTTGTATTTTATGTTTTATGTTCACTATATATATTCATAGTTATTTTTTATAAATAGTAAAAATATTCCAAATTCCGTTTAAGGATATGCAACTCCCTGCATTGCATATGCTGCGTATACGCAATATTGAATTACTCATACGCACTGATGTCTTTGTTACATTAAATTTAAAAAAATATTGTGAGCTGTTTGAATTTTTCTATAGAATTTATTTATTTATTATTTATAAAAATATCCTATCATTTTTATCGTAAAATTCTTGTCCAGATACGTGTGCAGGGATCTTTTGTTGCATTTAATTTTTAAACAGCGGGAGTTCAGTTGATTTCCCTATAAAAATGTGTTTTAAATACCGCATTATTTTACAAATAAATATAAAACAAATAAAATCAATAAATTTTTGTAAACTATAATGTAAATTAATATCTTGCAGCCACAAATATCTCACAAAAGGTAAAATACCCTTGTAAAACCATAATGTAATGAGCGAATCAAATTGGCAAACAAACGGACAACGGTTAAATCAACTGTGAAATTTATGACAGTTTTCCGGGTAGCTCGAATTAAGGATAAACCAAGGAGCAAGGAGCTGGGGCAACAGGAAGCTGCATAACTGTGACTTTATTTAACTAATTTTGCATTTTCAATTCGAAGTCGACTTGGGTCACGTAGCCCTGCGGCTGGAACTTTGACCTGTTAAGCGCATAAAAATGACAAGAACGCTACGTGACTCATTAGCCGGGCTTTTGGCCACGAAGGAGCCGGCGGGCAAATGCGAGAGTGAGAGCGAAAGTGAGAGGGAAGTTCAGCAGTCACCAGTTCATGGGTTCAGCAGTTTAGCAGTTCACGAGTTCAGCTAACGGATCCGGACTTTGGCAACGCAATTAGTTCGGTAAAGCTGCTCCGGGCGAAGCACACACGCATTCCATATGCCACGCACACATGGACGGACATATGTGTGCGTGTACACACATCCTTATCCTTATCCTTGTCCACGGGACCCGGCTTACACAGCTCATGCGTTTTCATTTCCATTTCGAGACCCATAAAAACGAGAAAAGGCCGAGCCGACCCCAAAAAGCAAATTGCAATGCAAATTTAATTTGGCTGCCATAAAACTCGACGAAAGAAAAAAAAAGAAAAGAAAAACAAAGCCAGCCAGGGGGGAGGAGAGAGGGGGCCAGACAGTCGTAAAACAGCGGGAGAGAAATCGAAGATTCCCGGGCAACAACAAAAACAAGGGGAGAGGAAAAGTCGACGGCGGTGACGGAGGAAACTTCATGCGTGGCTGCCGCGCCAAGCCGGAAATGCAATTTGTAATTTTGTGCAACGATTTGTGGCAATTAATTGCTGCTGCACTACCGCCAAACCCCGCATCTCCTCCTCATCTTGAGAGCGCGCCAGACCGCAAGACACGGAAACCTCAATATTTATTTTTTGTTATTTGTTACTTTTTTACATATGCACTTGCCTGCCGGCCAGCTTTTCTTTTTATTTTCCTCTTTTTTTTTGCAGACTTTGCATTTGTTGGCGGCACAGAATTTATTGCATTTCATTTTTTTGCAATTTCTCTCGTCTGTCGGTCTTTTTTGCTGGGGGATTTTTTGGCATCGAGTATTTAAGTGATTTCTGCTTAACAATAATTTAATTTTTTTCAGCTTTTTATATGCCCCGCAAATTGGAATCTTTTGTGATAATTTGCGCCGAAATCAAACAGCTGCAAAATTTGTTTTCTCCTATGTTTTTTTCTGTGTTTTTCTGTATTTTTTTTTTTTTTTTTGGGTTCTTTGCTTTTCTTTCGGCGACGTCGCCTATAGAAAGTGTGGCCGAACCAGAGCGATTTATATATATCCGCATATATGTCCGCCTATATCGGTGGCCCAGTGTGTGTGATGTATAATGTAGGGGGAAGATTTATAATATTCGTGGGACCGTATAAACAATTTGTTAAGACGCACATAGAGAAATGGCATTTGGTATAAATAATATAGCCAGAGTTCGCCATGTTTTGGCCAATTTCACAAGCAAAGAGATCAGTGTGTTGGATCCCTTCAGAGCATATGAATAATGATTAATAGTGTTTCATAAGAATAACGCCTCAAGGGTGGCAAGTTTTTGAGAAAAATAACGCTATACTTGGCTAAAATTATTGTATATGTTTAAAAGGATATTATTTGCATGTCGCCAAGTCATAAATCAACAAAAAATAATGAGTTTAGTCAGGAATTCCGTGAAGTAAACTTCTTATTGTAGAGATTGTTTATTTAAAAATTGGCAAAGGAAAACATTAGCTAAATGGAAATAAATTTAAACATATGTGACTTAAACAATGTTTTGCTTGTTAGTATATCTTATAGTTGTCTAACAAATTCCTTGAGAGAAGCAAGTGGTAAACAAAAACACGCTTTAAGGAAAATTCCATGTTTTGCTTAAATATTTTGAGTGCCTTGAAAACATGAAAAATAATATTTTCCTCACAAATATCTAATAAACAGGAATGTTATCCATAAAAAAATAGTTCTTTGGTATATTTAAAAGCCCCAAATTGAACTTAAAACTTATTCGAATTCCTATAAATATAAAGTACTTAAAGCACATTACTCACCTCAGTGATCTTCATGGTGCGCTTCACAGTTTTGCGGGTTACTTCGGTGGTCTCTTCCACGACATCGCCGTCCTCGTCGATGGTCTCGGTGACCATTTTCTCGGTCTCGCCGGGAATCACCTCCTCGGTCCTTTCGGTGACCACGCTGGTCTTGCTCTCGGCATCAGCATCGGGCTTGGCTTCAGTTTCGGTCTTGGTCTCCTCGGCGGAGCCACCGAAAACATCCTCAATGTCCGACATGGTTCTGGCTTTGAATTCCTACACGATGCGTTTGCAGTTTATCTTTTTCACTTTTACTTTCCCCTTTTACTTATCGTTTCTGTGTGTTCACTTTCACTTGGTTCGTTCCACTGGATCCACTGATCACTGATCACAAACAATAACACATATAACACGCAGAAATGCTCGGTTTTTCTTGCTTTTCTTGTGGCCTGAAAAAATGAACGAAATGAATGAATTTTTTTTTTTTCTTTTGTATATTCCGTTGGGCTCTTGGCAGCCGCCGATTATTATATAAACAAGTGGAATTTCGCGGCGCGATCGTTTGTTAATAACTTGTGCTACGCTGGATAATGGTTTCAGTTATAAGGTTTCGTTTTTCTTTTGATCCTTTTAGGTTTTGTGCCTTCGATCCTCTTGGGAAGTGCTTGATTTTCAAACTGAGAGAGCGATTCGTTGAATGGCGACCACGAAAGGCGCGACAACAACGAACAACGGATACGGAGAACGAATAACGGAATAATGGAACAACGGGAGCAACGGGACAACGGAACAATGGGACAACGGAACAACGGATAACCCGTGCCGATGACAAAACACACCGAGAAGGCGAAACAAATTGAAATGGCTATCAAAAACGCATCACTTCAACTTGTTTCGCAAACAAATCCGGAATAATTACGGAATAACGGAACGCACACGAGGCGAATTACACGATCACACGGGTCTTCTGCTTTATGCTTTCTGCTGTTTTAGCCGCTGCTTCTAATTCCGCTGCTTCTGCCGCCGCCTCTGCCGCTGGCTAGAATTATTCTGTCTGCCCACCGGAACAGAGCGAGATGGCCTGAGCCGGGAGCATGGCGGGGCGAGTGCCTGGGTGCAAGTGCAAGCGGGACGGGCAGAGATCCCCACTCTCACTTGCTGTTCTCATTCTCCACGCTGCTCTCTCTAGCATCTCTCCACTCTCACTCGCTACTGCTCAACAGCTGCGCCGCCAGCGATCCCTCTTCCTTTGCTCTGCTGACGTCTGCTCAGTTTTGAATTTTGAATGTTGATCTTCGTCGCGTTTCAAAACTTTTGTTGGGGTTTTTGGGTAATGTTCTATCAGTCTCTACACGGGGAAAAATATTTAAGAAAATTTAAATCTTTGAAAACAGGACAACAGCAGGATACTTACATATAAATTTGGAAATGTAAAAATCTAATTAGGAAATGAATGAAATATCAAATAGAATTCATATAGTTTTAATGAAAATACATTCTATAAACCTATCAATTCAGTTTGCTTTAAATGTACTTTTCTCTACTAAATTTGTTATTATTGACAGAAAAGTTTCAGTGTACTTGTTGTGCTGGTTGTTGGTGATGTTTCTTTCTTTGAGCAAATGTGAATGTGAATATGAATGCGATTGCGAATGAGTTCGCTCGCTAATTGTCCGCCTGTTGCAATTTCTCCGTTAGGCCAAGCGAGTGCAATTAGTGTGCGGCTGCCGGACGTCTGAGGCGCGTCAAATTTGAAACTCGTCACTCTCCTTTCATCCCCTCTTTAGACACATAGGAGCTCCTTCTCTCCTATTCTCCCACCTCTTCACCCCGTACTCCCCATGGCAACCCCACGCATACTCCGAGCTATTTTTGGGCATACGCCGTACAACAATAGCTCAGAATAGAGACGAAGCAATAGAGAGTAAATGGAGAGAGAAATACTTATTGTGGATCTGAAGTGGAGTTAGATCTGACTCTAAGTAAGCTGAAATTATTATGCCTTTTATTTATTATCCTAAATAATAACATTAGCAAGACTACAGTAATACGTATACGACTAGTTTTGCGGTTAATAAAAATAGGGGATTAAATGATTCGATTTTAATTTATTTTTCTGGTTAATAACATTAAAAAATAAATTCCAGGGTTACAATACGCTTAATAATACAGTTAATACAAAATAAAAATAATTATACCAAAACCCCAAAAATATCATCGTAATCTTTGGCAATTTCCTCACATTAGAAATTTTGTTGCACTTTCCAGTAGAATTTTTTTTGGGTAAGTATTAGAAGTCAAATACATTACCATATATGGAGATATATTTGTGCTTAAATTTAACACTGAGATAAATATCCTTCATAAATCCCTATTTATTATTCAATAAATTCGCTGTCCATTGTTATTTACTCAATTTCCCAACCACGTCAAGTCCAGCAGACCCCTTGCACCTGCTGATACCCCGTGTAAGCAAACAACTCTGAATCGGTCAGAATATATTGGGCCGATCCGGCTGGCCATTTGGCCGGGCGGCATTTGGCGTTGTCTGTTCCTTTATTCCTTTTTTTCATTTTGCCATTTCTCGCTATTTTTTTTTTTCGTTTTTTTTTTTCTTTTTCTGTTGGCGTTGCCGGCGTTCGACAGCTGAGCGGAGGCAGTGCATCGGATGGGATCCATCCACCATCGCAATAGTGCGGCCAATCTGTCTTTTTAAATGGCATATCTGTCTACTTCAAATGTTGTTTTTAGTTTTTCTCATCTTTTCATTTACAGGGATTGCAGTCTTCCTTATTATAAAGGATGTCCTTTAATTTCTTCCCTTAATTTATTTCTAGAAGATAAATTAAGGTTAGAAATTTAAGGAAATCTTTCTTGCAAATATATGTATTTAGTAATAGGTAAAATAATAGCAAAACATAATAGTAATATAATATGCATGATATTATGGATTATGGATTATTATTTTTTAATAAAAACCTTAATACTTTGTAATTCAAAACAAAATATTAACAAATATTTTATTGTCTTCTTTAGGAGCTCTCTTCCTATCTTTCCTGTTTTCAATAAAACTTCATGCCAACACTATATCGCGCCAATCGATGCCCATACAGGGTGCCTTGAGGGGCATCTGTCGGTGCAAAGATCTCAAGTGATTTCGGCCTCTGCCTTCTGTCCGATTTCTGACTTTGTGCTGATTCTGATTTAGATTTTGATTAGCAAACGCCTTCAATTGCTGGCATTAGACATCAGGGGCTCTTGATTTGACAGCGAATTGCGGACTTCCTGTATCGCAACGCGACTGCAAGATATATGAAAGACAAGTGTTTCGAGAAGAAATCCTCATCCCATCCCCCCATAGCCTGGTATATATTCCCACCACGATCGCTGTGTAAACAAAGCGCCAAGCACACGCAAGACAAAATATATATTCTAAAATTAATTTTCGAAAATGTCTTTTCAGCTCACAGCAAACGCAGCGACATGATGCGGGACAAATGCCTGTATATAGATCCATCCAATGGATGTGCCTCTGATGAGTAAATGCAATTATGTGGCATAGCCAGGGGGAAGGAAATGCCACTGGGTGGATGCTGGGGGAGTGCCAAAGGGAAACTGCAGGAGCACTGAGAAGCCGGGTAATGAATAGAGTCACGAAATGGAGCAAGAACTTCTTTCATTTTCCTCCTCTTGCATCGCAATGAGTGTGTTTGCATGTGGAAAACCACGATGATGACAGGGGAAGCCGCACAGAGAAAGCCAAAGGATAACATAAGATAATACAGGAGCCACTCGCACACTGAGAGAGCTACAGCAGGGGCTACGAGGATATGCATCCTTAGTAAGGACAAAAGTGAATTTCTGTGGGTTATAAGGAAAAATTGTTCCTAGAATTTAATTCATGAATCTGCCCACAGTTTATTTTAATAAAATATCCTTTTATTTAAAATACACAATCCTGGCAAATGTTTAAAGCGTTAAAGTCTCCTTTTCTGTACATTTTTTAATTTTAAAATTTAAAAACGTTACGAAAAAGGATAAACATTCATAAATCTGCCTGAAGTTTATTTTAATAAAATATCCTTTTATTGAAAAAACACAATCCTGGGAATGTTTTAAACATTAAAGTCTCCCCTTCTGTACATTTTTCGCATAAGGACGGCTATAATTTTTGCGCCATCTGTTGATGCACGCATACGTACGTACGTACGTCCCATGGCAGCTGCTCGTGATCCTTTCTGGCGTCGAGAAATCAGCGCTCAAATATGATTAATAAGTAATTTCTTTGTCAACATCCGATGGCAGGGAGCTGGGGGGAATGGCTGGCATGACGACAGCGGCGATAACGAGAACGGCAACGACGCCATGGAAATCTTTAATAAAATACATGCATAAATAAATTATAGGGCGAGGAAAACAAACCGGGGCAAGATGAACTGCGCCGGAATGGAAACGGAGGCGAACGGGTAATAAAACAAAGCGACGATGGCGACGGCGGCGATACAAAGAAGCGGGCACCATGGGGTTAAGAGGATAAAAGGGGAGAGAGAGAGTGCAGAGCATGACCGCACTTCCTTTTTTTTCCCACTCCGCCTTTCCGCCAGCTCCTTGGCCTTGGCTCTTCCCTGTTTATTTCACAGTTGTAAATTGCACAAAGTGAATGAAGTACTTTTTATTATAAGCCAACAAAGCTAACGGGGCCTCCCTAGCACACAGAGAGAAAATATATATTATATTTAGGAGTTTTAAGGATCTTCCTGCAGGTAAAATAACTAAAAGGTGAAATTTATAGCCATCACTGTATTCTGCATATCACATAATTACTTTTAAATGTATAGGTATTTTTAATTCTTATTTTTAAAAAGAGAAAATATATGAAAATAAGCTTTTACTTATTTTTTCAGTGAATCCTTCCTCCCACCGCTCTCCCCTCTCCCTTGTGCTTTGAATGCGCTGTCGTTTTTGACAAGTGTCGTTGACTCGCGCTGACCTAGAGGGAACATAAAGGCAGTGGAAAGGCCGGGTAACGCCAAGGGGGATGGCGGGTGGGGAAAACACAGCCCTGGCTCCCATGCCAAGATTCATGTGTGTGTAGAACACAAAGATAATTCTGGGAAATGAAGAAAAGTTTTCGCTTCAGTCTCGATTTTCTCTGGCATGCAAAAAGCGAAAGGCCCGAAAACGATTTCTGTCAACTTCTGGAGAATTTTCATTGCCTGCCTGTCCATTAATTGAGCTGTCCAAAGGGGCAGGGGCGGCAATATCGGGGCGGGGAAGTGGGAAATGGGGGAAATGTGAAAAAGCAGCTGGCAATCGAGCATTGAAAAGTTCAGATTGCTTGCGCACCCACGAATACACACACTCACTAGCTCACTCGCTCGCTCACACTCAGCCACTCGAGTTGTTTGACTTGCGATTTTCCTTTTAAGTCGAGCGAAATGCAGTTAGTAGCAGCCGGGAAATGAAGGAAAAGACACAAGCACACACACACACACACAGCAGTTGAGTGGGAAATGCAATGCTGGGGAAACTAAAACGGAAACTGCAAATACAAGAGATTTCGCACAGCATACTTTTAGGTGAAGCCTTGCCGGCAGGAAGCATCGGAATGTCCCTAATCTGGTGGCCCGTGCTGGTGCGGTATGCATAAATCTGCAGCACTGTTGGCAAAAGAATCCTGCGAAGGACTGTCTCTCGCACACACACACACATGCACACACACACACACCGCATTCCCACACTCCCACAGAGAATGAGCAATTTCCCAGCAATTCTTTGGCCACTGCCAATGTTTGCCCTCGCAAGTATGCTGCGCAAAATATGTTCGCTTATCAGGATCCAAGTGGCTGCTGCCACTCACCACAGAAACTGCACTGAGAGAAAAGGGAACTAAGAACAGAGAAAAATTATACAAATCAGAAGTAAAATTTTATTTATTTCTGGTTTCTATTCAATGGAAAATACAACATTTAAAGGATAAGTTTTATATGGATTAAATTAATTGAAGATGTTTTAAATTATAGTAATATTTTGATATTTTCTTTTTAAGGTTTCTTACCCTTGGGCCTACTTGTAGGCACAATTTCAATTGATTTTAAATTCACACCAGCTTTTATGGATCCCCTAGCAGTAATAAAATGTATGAAAATTCCTATAAATCTTTTCAATATGTAATTTTAAAGACTTTACAAATATGTTGAGTAAATTTATATTGTTTTTGAAGGATCTCAAATCCTTGAAGTTACTAAGGTAACATTAAAAAATAAAGTTTAAAAATAGAAAATAAATAATAAAATATATTATGAGCTTTAAAACAATAAACTTTAAATTTCTTTTATTTTTATCCCTGTACTTACAAAACTTTCAATCTTAGTGGAAATTAAAGGCGGAATGAAGTAGAACATTGCAATTTCTGTGGCCGAAGGGGGTTTTATATCAGCGGCTGCAGGCGCCTGAAGCCTGAAGCCAAGCCAAGCCAAGTGAGTGGGTTGCTACGGAATAGTTGGCCAAGTATCTGCTGTATCTGTATCTGCGACCAGCAACTGTATCTGTATCTGCAGCCTTGCTGCGGGCTGTGTGGACAGTAAACAGTCGAAGCAGAAATGGAAATAAATAGTTGCCCTGCTCTTTTGTCTAATTAAAACGTTTCATTTCGTTCCAGCTCCATTTGTTGACGTCACACGCACAGCACACGTGTGTGTGTGTGTGTGTGTTGGCAACCGTTACGTGAAGGATGCACGGGTATATCGAGGTCCTGCAAAAGGATCTTTTGGACGTCTTATTGTTTGGGGTGAGCAAACAGAGAGGGAAATTGAAACGATACCTTTAAGTAATTTTAATTTTTAAATTTCAATATTAAACCAAATTTTTGAACTTTAAAATATAAGAAGCTTGTAAAATTATTTAAAATTTAAATTATTATCATTTCATGGATACTAAATACAATCAAATTCTTTTATATACTACAATAAACTTATTACAATTTTGTTTATATTTAGGAAACTCTTATTTTATTTGCATTTTCAATATTTTTTTTTTTGCATATTTCCTAACATTTTAATAACACCAGATATCTGTTAGTCGATAAATTCCAGGCCTAAGTTTTTGTAACTATTCACTTTTCCCCTCTCTTTTCCCCTCTTCTCTGTGTGCGTGACAGACAAACGCACGGGCGCACTTTTCTACTTTTCCGCTTGCCCCTCAGCCCATTGCCGAGGGGGGAAAATGCCCCATCGTTAGCTGGTCAAACGGTTTCATCTTCATTTGGTTCTGGCTCTGGCCCCTGGTTTCCCTTCTGGTTTTTGGTCATGTTTTTCGTACTTACATACTCCTGTGCTGGGTCCTGGCTTCGCCATTATGATGATTTATGAACGGAAATCATTTTGTGTTGGCCAGAGAGAGTTGGGCGTTTTTTGTGGGTTTTTCCGAGTGGGAGTGTGCGCGGGTGGCATTCGGTTTTTGGTCTATATAGGCCACTCCGCCCGCAAGTATGCAACAGTTTTCCAATTTCCCTTCACAGTCGGCTGCCTCTTTTAATTTGAAAACCAATGCTCAATGCCTGCTTTTTGGGCTCGAAGTTCGATTTGACTTCATTTGCGGAAAAGTTTCGGCCGAGCAGCTGCTGGCCGCCGCAGATTGATGAGTTTTCTTTCTTTCTATATATTTTTTTTTCTGGGTGGCGAATTAATTTCCCTTTAACAAATTCCGAAAACTTTGACAGGCAGCTCAGAGACGAGAGCATAAACTCGTTTTTGAGTGGGGCAAGTTGATAGCAACAAGTGGCAGTTGGGTTGCCATAAATCGGTGTTTTTTATGGCAGTGTTTTTATGACAAGAGCTTTTTCTGTTTAAAGTTTCGATGTTGATAATTGAAGACAAGAACCGACAGTAAAACAGCTTAAAAGTCTTTTTTAACCCTAGAAAAGTTGGGTTTTTCTTTAAAAAATATTTATAAATATTAAGTTTATATAAGAATTTGTTTAATTATACTAGGAATATTATTTCATTATATTTATTGGAATGTTATATTATTTTTAGAGATATGTGTGCTTATATATATTTCTCGTAGGGTTTTTCAATATGGGAAATTTAGATAGACTTTTCACTATATTTTTTTACTCAAAAGTAGTATCTTTATATAAAAAATGTTTACATTTATATAATATTTTATTAATTTGTGGTACTTAAAAGTAACAATAAAAATAATTGATTAATTTAATTTAAAATATTATATTGCATTTCTTAAATCCCAGGTTTTTCAAAAACCCCACTGAGTCAGCTGTCCGAATGACGTGTTTCAAGTCGAGCCTCTCCAAAAAAAAATTCCCCGATCAACCTGTTCTTCTTCCAATAAAAACCAAGTTTAAAGCTCCGAAAAAGCTTTCCCAACACTAGGGATTGGGAGGCTGTGAATGCTTTGCGAGAGACGGAACTTTTCCAAGCTCTTCCAGTGAGCGAAGCCGAAGTGAAAATACAACCGAAGCGCGATTCTTGCCACTGCGACGCTGGCAGTTCGACTTGCGACGCGCTGCCAGAAACATCGTGAGCACCTTAAAACCGAAGTAAATAACCAAAGGGAAAGGCTATATATAGACCCAGAGAGAGTGGGAGTCTGTGAGAAAATAAAACAGAGAGAAATGTATTGAGAGAGAGAGAGTGAGAGTTCTGAGCCAAGTTTTAAGTTTCAAGCTGGAGCTGCAATAAACAAAACAATATTTCAACAGTTCGCTACTTTATCTCAGTGTTAACAATCAAGAAAACGCCGAAACCTCCAAAGGAAAACAACAACAACAAGTGAAAGTGAAACCGCAGCAAAACAAACGGAAAACAAAAATCAAAACCGAAAACGAAAACAAAAAATTAAAACAAAACCAGATCTTTTCCAGCTGATTACTAAGCGATTTCAGTTTTGTGCATTTGTGATTAGCTTTTATTTTTAGCAGTCAATTGTTCCAAATCGAAGGTCACGCGATCCCCTTTCAGTTTGCTTTAATTTTTGCCGCAATTATAAGCTTTAAAAACTTAAAGAATACAAGAATAGCGAAGAAAGAGTGACATAAACTTATGAATTATTAAATTGAACGATAAATTATAAACCAAGAACGTCTTTTAGTGATATGAAATCAAGTGACTGGCATAGTTTAAATATCTTTGTATTGTCAATTAATTTTTATTGATATTAAATTAAAAGAAAGTTCTTAAAAAAATTGATCACAAAAGTTTATTGATGTGATGAATGAAAAATAAATTAATAAAGCAAAACTACTGAAAAATAACTCTCTAAAAAAATATAAAAAGATATACAATACTACAAACTACCTAAGGCTTGACCTAATTATTTAAAGTATACTTTAAAAACAATATGACAAAAGGATAATAAAAAAAAAGATGATAAAGATATACCTTAACAATAAATGAACATACAAAAAAAGAACATACAAAAGGATAATTTAAAATATTTATTTATTTACAAACACAAGAGCTCCTTTTTTAAATTTGTATTATTTTATGTATCTTATATGTTCACTTATTTTTGTACCTTCATTAAAATCAAACTAACTGCAATCCTTCTGAACAAAACTTCCGTTTTATATAGAACCTAAATACAGACATATACCCGACTGATCCCAGGAAAGCGAACTCACGCAATGAGCGCCGTGGATGCCATAATCAATTACAAGCGCAGTCCCAACGAGGACTTCTACGCTCTGCTCCATTGCGATGAGACCTCGTCGGTAGGTATACCCCGAAATATTCCCAAAATCCTTCCATTGTCTATCGAAAATCCTTGCCACCCACTGTAAGGGAGAGAGAGAGCTTCCAAGGACACCACTTCGCCCATTTAACTTTGCTGCGAATTTAATTAGGAGCTAATCGAGTTGCGGCCTTCAAAAATTGACACTAATCGAATTGGAGGCTTTGGGTTCTCAGTTATTGGTGACAAAAGCGATGAGATGCCTTAATTGTTTAGGTTCTAAATAGGCCTTAAGTGGAAAGAATCTACTAAAGGTTGATTTAAGCAACATAAACCTTTGCATGAATCTATAAAAACCGCATAAAACACAAGTGGGAGAATCAGCACTTAGAGAAAAGAGCGTTGGATTTAAATTTAAAGTATGTCTGTTTGGAATTAAGAATTGCTTCGTTCTTATTTAAAACAGAGAACGAAAGTATATTCTTTGGATTAAAACAAAAAGTAATTAATAAGGTTTATTATCAATAAGTCACTTTTATTCCCTAATGAACTCTAAATAAATACTCATATTTTTATATATTTATTTTTTAAGTAACTTTTAAATAAATTAACTTAAAGCTTTCAACAGAAGTTAAATTATACTTAATTAAATTACAGTTTCTTTATAGAAAAATAGCATTTTAAAACTATTTTTTTAGCTAAATTTTATTTATTTTTCTCACAGTTTCTTTTTAGAGACGAGAGAGGTTTGCTTTGAGAATTAGTTTCAATTACTCAGACAGGCATCGTAGATTGGCAGAATTGGCGTTGATCCGACACAGCCAAGATGCAGTGCAGCTGCTCTATCTCAGCTGCAGCTTCTAGCTGTGGCTTGTGGGCGGACCCACCTCGCACCCAAGTGAAAAGCCAAGTCAGAGCCCATGAATCCAGAGCCTAAGCCTGGCAATTGTTGGGTATTTCCTACACCCTGTCAGGGGGGGGAATTAACGAGCTCGGTTTGGCAGGCAATCTCGGGACGGTTTAATGGCATTTACCCATCAGCAGTCTCCGAGTCTCACGAGTCCTGAGTTCTGAGTCCTGAGTCCCCCGTTCTGACATTCATCTTGAGTTGTCACATTTTCGGGCTCACTGGCTCTCTATGGCAGGTGGGAAAATCCTGCTGTAATCAAATTTATTGGCCCGGAAAATGTGCGGGAGCACCAGGACAAGAGGCAGACAATTTGGCGAGCTGTCGATTGCATCAGGCTGAGTGCGGAATTCTATTGAATTATGCAGGAGAAGGAGCATCTCCTAGGTCCTGCAAATCGATTTTGCTTGGGCATGTAAACAGAATCAAATATTTACCCCCGGAGACCCGAAGGGGGATATATGCTAAGCATTATGGCCGAGCCCTGATCACGTAGCTCGCATCCCTGAGCTCTGACTCTGACCCCATCATCCCTGAACCGAACCATGTCTTTCTCTGTCTCTCTATTGCCGGCAATTATCTCGGCTACTTGAGAAGGCAGCTCGGCTATGCCATTCTCATGCAGATTAGTTGGCAGTTGTTCTCGGAGCTAAATTTGCATACGCAAGGCAAACAATCCAACTATAGCAACCGGAGAGCTATGCAGACTTCAAATGTTTTCGGGACTAATTTGCACAGATCTCAGATGCGATTCTGGGCCATTTTAATTGGCCGAGTGCAATCCGATGGGGGAATTCATTAATCGAGTGGAAATTGAAAATTGGTTCGATGGTGCAATTGCAATGCCAATTAATTGCATCCATTCGATTGTATAATGCAAGTGGGTGCGATGCCAGTTGATGAAGGCAATAAATGAATGAAATCAGAGGATAAATTTAACTCTTGTTTGTAGTGGAAATAAGAAAAATATATGTACTCCTGCATAAGTAGTTAAATTTTGTAATTTATACTTTAAGAGAAAGATTTTGTTGAACCTCATTTTATGTATTATACATTAGTTCCTCAAGAAGCCATTAATTTCATCCCAGCTCCCAATTAAATATTCAATTTATGATAATTCCCGTTGTAAGCAGGAATCACGCTCTCATTCCATTAAGGATATCCAGAGGAAACAGGAGTATTACAGCAAACCCACAGATGCGTGTAAAACAGATCCCATTTCTCTAATTATAGCAACGCATTGTGTGTAGGTGTTTCAGGTGGATGAGAATCATGTTTCTCCTCACGTCCTTCCCTCTCATTTGCTTTTGCGGCTGCTTTGGCTTTGGCCGCGTACACGCTGTCGTATGAGTTATATTAATTGCTTTGAAATTAATTATACGCCCCGTTGCAGCAGGGTTAGCACTGCAAATGAAGCTGTTGCGACGAGCATGGCGCACTATATGCAAGTAATCCACTTTGTAGTTCTGGAAGACCTGGCAGAAAGCCACAAAATACATGAAATTCTGGCAACATCAAAGGAACATATTTTATGTAAATGTGACAAAGAGGAAAAAATACAGTCTGGTCTTTAGGGATTTGCAGTTATCAAAAAGCTTTTGTTAACTAGAACCTGGATTGCATAAAATATAAAAAAAAATATAGGTTTATTATAAATATTTATTGAGGCAGAAATCATTTTTGCATGAGTTGCCTGGTTTTTTCTCTGTGGACACTGACCTAAATATGTTTTGCTCCACGACAGCAACTGCTTTTTGACGTTTCCCGGCATACCCCGCCGTGAACAAAGGATTCGCCAAACGAATAGAATAAAAAAAAGGAGAGCCCATGCTGGTCAGTGCCTCCTGCTCTCTGCGGCTGCTTGCGTCCTTTGTGCGTCGTCCGATGGTGCGCGAAAAGCCATTTCCATTTACAAGACAATAAACAAGCGGCTTTTGTACAGTGGCAGCCACCGCACATCATTGCTCCCATCTCGCCATCACCTCCATCACCATCATAGTCATCTCCGGTCCCCGTCCCGGGCACAGACTCAGACTCAGATCATCGCTGATGGCTGTCAACTTGTTGCTGCGGCCGAAAGGCACTCGGGCTTAATTAATTTCAATTGTTTGCCAAGTGTCAAGCCTTTAGCCGGGAAGTCAAGGATAGCGTCAAGTGAATTAATTTGGCAACATCATTCCAAGTCCTCAAAGTTTTCAGTTTTTCCAGGCAAGTTTTTTAGTTTTCCTTTGGTTAGTTTTTTGCCTTGCACAGTGGTTGGTTTTTATACCAAATTCATTTAGAATGTATTTATTGTCTCGTTATTTTGTGAAATATTAACAAATTACAAGGTTTCACTTTACTCTAAAGCAGGAAAAACTTTATTTATGAACTTTTCTAGCTGACTGTAAAATAAAGTTGATATTTTTATTAAACCTGCCACATTTTTCAACTGTGAAAATTGAGTTAAGCTGACACCACTGTGTTTCGCCGCAATAATGCCAAAGTACGACAGCTTTTCTATTACTTTAAGTGGTGCTCAACTGCGCACGAACGTCAGGTTTTAATGCTTTGCTTATTGTTATTTTGTTATTTCGCTCAGGGATGTTGGGTGTTGTGGCAAAAGGAGGTTCTGCCATGATATCCTTGCCAGCTTGCGTTGCCTCCAATTTGCAGAGGAAGCGTCTGCAGACGACAGGCTTCACCTGGAGTTGCGGTCTCTCCTCGGAGTCCTGTTCCCCTAAAATCTGCATGCCACATGGAACATGTGTGTGTGTATATTTGTTTGTTTGTCCTGCCATTATGTAATATATATTTGTATCTACGTTGTTTGTACCGGGAAAGAGCATTTTTAAAAATTCATGCCACAAAATACTTAGTTAATTTGGAGGGCAAAGAGAATTCATCATCGCAATTCACTTAACTTGGCCAACTAATTTTCCTTTCCTTTTTTTCCTTTCCCTGCCACTTTTCATCTCTTGTTTCTTGCAGCTCGAGCAGATCCAGGCCGAGTACAAGGTCCTGGCCCTCCAGTACCATCCCGACAAGAACAGCGGCGACAAGGAGGCGGAGGCCAAGTTCCAGGCGCTAAAGGTGAGCTAAAAAGCAGGGAAAAACAGGGGGAAAACAGAAAACAACCAGAAAAGATCCAAGGGAAAACAGGGGTCCGAGAAATAAAGAAAAGGCAAGCGTTTCGGCATTTTACATATTTAATGAAGTTTCCCGATGGGAAGTGAGGGGGCGACGGTGGCGGGGGGTCGATTGTAAATTTGACAGCCTGTGGGGCAATATGTTCGAGATGAAAGTTACCGGAGCTGTCTTCAAATTAAAAGATGTTTTAAACCTGATACTTATTCAGCTTAAAAGTTCTCTGGCAGGCAGGAGGTGGGACATATATATACCTTGGGGCTGATTATATAATCCCTCTGATATGTGGGAATGCTGAGGATAATTATCACAGGGAAACACAATTGTCTTTATCCTGAAATCGGAATGTAAGCTGCCTTCTGATTCCCAGAAAGACAAGATTAGGTCTAATTTACATCTAGATTAAAATGGAAATTGTTGTGAAATGCCGTTCTTAGAGACACTTGTCAGCAAACAAGGTTTTAAGGGAAAAGCTTACGTAAACAAGCTTCTGCAGCAGATAATACCCAAATCATTAAATATATCATTTAAATATTTACACTGTATAACAAATATTATTTCCTTTTGATCCTTGTCAAAATATAAAAGAACGGTCGCTTACGCTTGTCTACTTGTCACTTTAATTTCAATTGTAAAACAAGGGTCTCTGATTTGTATTTTATTATTTGTATTAATTTTAAGATGAAAAACATGTCTTCTAATACTGGTGAAAAATCCTTTAAAATTTGGAGGTCAGAATAACAAGAGGAAATGTTTATTTTGCATGACAAAAATTTCTTTTTTGTATTAATCAAAATCAATATTAAATTATTTAAGAGGTTACAGAATTTATTTATTTATATGTACACTGAATACTTAATTAAAAAATATATCAGCCATAGCTGCTGTGGTTTTTTGATAGGTTTAATATAACCTTTTAAACTATATTGTTTAATAATATTTATATATTTGGATTTTACAGAAATGTCTACCAAAGTCATCTTAATTTTTTTGCTTTCTCTATTTCAACTTTAATTAAATGCAAACCCATTAATGAAAATTCATCTAAATTCCCGCAAATTTCGAAGAATTGCCAACAATTTCGCAAATTTGAGTTCAGCAGAAGTTTGTCTACGTCTGAAGGCCACTGAAATGGTCCGAGTTCGCGTTTAGTTTCGAGTAACTAACTTTATTGTTTCTTATCTCAATAACTTGGTTGGATTCCGCAGAGAGCCTTCAGAGTCTCCCTGCGGATAGTTGCTGTAATTAGCTGGCAAACCGCTCAACCGAAAGCATCCATTCAGATACCTTTCTCTCAGTTGCTAAAAGTTATACCCTGATTTTTTCTTATACTTTTTTTTTTGTAATATTAAACAATACCCTGCGCACACACACACTTGTGCACTTAACCCACTTACACACACGCCATGCTGGCACACACGCACTCCCCGGCCTCAAATTGAATTTTCCGAGGGACAAAGGAAAAACAAGGCGGCAACGATGAGATAAAATAAATTTCCTATAAAAAAAAATATATTTTTTGAAAACGTTTATTGATTTTTTCCCTTTATGAAAGTGATTGGAGGGCGGGGAAAAAGGCGTGGCAGGACCTGACAACTCATTAATGTGTGTGTGTGTGTGTGCGGCTAAAAACAAAATCAAATTGATGAGTGAAGGCGGGATGCCTGAGGTAAAAGCATGTGTGGGTCTGGTTAGGGGTTGATTTTTACCTCACTGATTATTTATAGGAAATATGACAATAAAATTAGAATTTTTTGGCGGAAAGGTAACTTAATTATTATGGTTTTTAGCGAAGATAAGAAGTGCCATTAGGTGGAGATTTTTTTATACGTTTGGGAATTTAATTTGCATATAATTTGATGGGTTTTAAAGAGAGTTTGTATTAAGAGTTAAAGCTTGTGATTTAAATTCCTATCTTTGATTAATGTTGCTTAAATATTTTATATAATATTATTTCTGTATTATGGTTTTAGTTATTTTATTTAAAAAAAAAACTTCCTAGAAATCTAATGATATTTTATGACAAAATCCTAAAAATTTAATATAGAAAATCTTGAAAACATTAGCATACTTTTGCTGAAATTTTAAAGATTGCAAACTGATTTTCTAAGCATTTCCCAGAAATAACTCACCAAACCCATCGATGTATCCTTCAGTTCATTGAAATTCCCCCCAAAGTTGTTGTTATGCCATATTTTCTTCCACTTTTCCCGTTCCGCGAATTTTAAAATATACTGAAATAACAAAAACCAAAAATTAAGGAGCGAATGGAGACCCGCGTCCTTGAATATGCAAGAGGCTCCCTGTCCGCGGTCCCGAGTCGCAATCATTCTTGCGGATGTTCAGGAGCTCGTGACGGAGGAAGAGCTGTCCGGCAGCGGAGGAGCCGGAGTACAATTTACGGCTCGTAAAATTGGACGTGCATGTGTGTGCCGGCGGAGGAGCTCGTAAATATGTCCGGAATAAGCAGGAATATGCGGCACGAGGGGAGCTCACCTTTATGGTTGGCCATAAAACAAAACCGTTGCTCTGTGAGCCCATGAAGCGTTTAAAATGAAATGTTGAGATTCCTGCAAAAAAAAAAAGGGCAGATTCCTAGGGAAATTCCAAGGCACTCCACACAGTCCCCGAAGGAGTATGCAAATGAGGCGGACTTCATCATGAGCCTTTCAGCTGGTAGGAATAACAACTTACAGCACAATTTGCAGTTGACAAGCTGCCCTCGCAGGTCCCTTGGGGCCTTCAAGGGATCCCATCATAGTAATCAC
Source organism: Drosophila punjabiensis (assembly GCA_008042585.1). Taxonomy (NCBI): domain Eukaryota; kingdom Metazoa; phylum Arthropoda; class Insecta; order Diptera; family Drosophilidae; genus Drosophila; species Drosophila punjabiensis. Next base: position 33,497 of record VNJR01012488.1, on the reverse strand, counting down.
AAGGAGTTTATCCTTTGCTGCCAGGATCAGAATCTCAAAATTGCGATTTGATTCTTGTCAGGTGCAGAGGCAGCTGTTAATTGGGCCCGTTAAATATTTTCGGAAGGCAACCAAATGATTGCCTTAATTGAAGACAAACAAGCTGCCGGGGATCCTTGGGTGAGGAGTAAGGAGTGAGTCCTGTTTGCTGACCCACATAATCAGTGGGTAGTGAAATAATTGATTATCATGTAAACAGGGGCCCGAAAAGCAGCAACGGAACAATAAAACAGCGGGCCAATGCCGATGGAATCTCGGAGCGTCAATTGTGCATGTGTGTTTATGAGTGGGCGCATGTCTAGCTGGGTTTACTTTACACTGAGAGGAAAGGGGGGGATGTTGAATGTAATAGAAATATTTAAATTATAGATTGAACATGTAATATTCTGATAACTATTTTTTTAAACCTTAAATGAGTGAAAGTTCTTTAAATGCTTACTTTCTGGACATAAAAAAATTTTAAATTATATTCTGAGGAGATTTTGTGATTTTTATCAGAAGAAGGATCAACAGCAATTTAATTTATGTAGAAGAGAAATAATGAATTATTTGTATAACATTTTAAATATTATATTTTCCCTATCGCTTTTAAATTCTTGTTAAATCACAAACTTAAGAATATATTTAAGGTATTATGTTATTAAATCACTATAACTATTTTCTCTCAGTGCACTTCTTTATGTGTATTGAACACCCACGAAGCGTGTCGGTGCCTACCGCTGAGTGGGTGTGCGGCAGCATGTGTGTCTGTGCCTGTGTGTGTGCTGGGTCTGGCCGTAAAAGTAGTCAAGATACATATCAAAATCACTTGAGCGCACAAATATGTGAGAGCCTCTTCACAGATGAGTGTGAGTGTGTGGGCGTGGGTGTGGGTGTGTGGGGGAGGGGAGGGGAGGGGGGAAATGCCAATAAGTGTGCTATAGTAAGGCATAGTATAAAATTGATTAACATGCAGGCCCGACGAAGCCAGGACGAGGCAGAGATTCCAAGGGAGAAGAAGAGTAAAGGAACCTTAGGCATCCGAAACCTGTGCAGCTGTTGATTTTGCACTTGAGCAAATCCCAATCCTGACTTTCATGAGGTTTTTCAGCATTTAGAAGAGGGGGGAAAAGTGTTGAAAATGTGGCTGTATATGTGGATGCCCCTTTCATGTTAAGGCATTGAGGAAAATAGATTAAATTTTGCCCCTCTTTACACACATTTTGTGTTGAAAAAATGAGACATGAAATGGATTTTAATTTGATTTTAAGAAAGACACTACTAAAGTATCTTTTTCTTTCTGTGAAAATATTTTTCAAGAAGGACTTTTCTAAGAAATCGATATAGAAAACTCCCTGCAACAGTTTTGTTTTGATAAATACAAAAATAAATTCTTTTGCTCATTTTCTGTTGAATATTTTTCTCTTGGAATGCAAGATGCCTCTTTATTTTGATAATAAAATTTTTCTGAAAAATATTTTCTCTCACGCAGGAGGCCAAGGAGACGCTGTGCGATCCGGAGAAGCGGGCCATTTATGATAAGTGGCGCAACAGCGGCATCTCGATGAGCTACAAGCAGTGGCTGGGCATGAAGGAGCATGTCGGTCAGGTGAGAAGATACACGATTGCCGAGAAAGTGGATAAAGAGGTATGCGAACGGGCCGGGAACTCAGCGAACCAGAGAAGTAGTGGTCCCTCAGTCAGTCCCCCCTTTGACTCACTTTAATACTCTTTTTCCCCCTAGTCCTTCGGGCTCTGATCCTTTGTTTATATCCTCTCTTGTACCTTCATTTGTTTGTTTGCCTTCGTCGCTGGCGCGGCTAATGAAATTTGTAGTTCGTTTTTGTTGTAGCACAATTAACGCGATTATTCATTAACCGAAAACCCACTCACTCTACTGGCAGGACCCTATGGTAATTTCCGTTGCTGCCCCCGAAGCGGAAATTGTCGCCATCCATCAGCGGGTGGACACTGCCGGCCTTGGTGGAGATTATGAACGCTCCAAATCCGCATTAGCATTTCCAATTTTCAGCTCGGACAATCACCTGAAACGTCACGGTGACTGAGAGCTTCTAGGAAGTAGGAGTAGGAGTAGGAGTAGGAGCCTGAAATCAATAATTTATGAGGGGAAGTAACATAAATGGAGACCGAAATAAATGGCATTTTAAGTAGTTTCCTAGAGAAAATAATTTCTGAGGAAATCTGGCTAAACATAAAGCATAAAATTTAAAAAAAAAAAATTCTGAAACCAGCTCAAGTTTGCCTTCTAAGTTAATATTAACTGTAACTAGTTAAAAAATGGCTCTGAAAAGTAGTATTTTTTCGCACTTCAAGCACACAATTTATAAACAATCTTTATGACACATAAAAGTTTATCATGACTTACGATACAAAAGATAGATATGACCTCGAACTCGACGACGAAAACAACAAACAAATGTAGAAACAGCATCAAAAGTCTATTTTCCAATTGGCAATTTACCTATTTGTCTACCACACTTTCAACATTTTCTTATTTATTATCCTTTAAAATTAAATGTTTTTACGAAAATTAGTTTCCAAATTGCTCCTCTGCAACCTTTGTAAATCTCACTAGGTTCCTTATACTTTTTTTCTCAGTGTTTTTCCACCTAAAGTAGCTTGCATATTAAAACACTCACAAATCAAAGAATTTCCCAGGAAAAGCTCCCTCCAATTTTTGCATATCTCTCTCTATAAGCCCGCTCCTGAGTGCCCGAAGAACTCCACGGAATGTAAACCTCTATTGAATGTGCCTCTTCATCCAATTCTAAGTGTGTGTCCAGAAGTGTGTGTCTGTGTGTGTCTTGCATGTGCAGAGAGGACCAAGGCAACCTTGAGAGCTAATTACTCCTACAGGATTCGCCTTGGTCCTCGAAAGCAGCTAGAATTTAATCTAATTAAATGACTTTGCGATCTCTATTCCTACCTGTGTTCCGTATTTAAGTCCATGCACTGGGTTACACCCAAGACCAAGGATCGCATGCTACCCGAGGCTGGAGGAGCTGCAGGTCCTGCAGCTGGAGCAGGATGCAGCAGCGGTGGCCTGACCGCAGCCTCGCCCAATCCCGCCCACCGGCGGGCCTCGGAGGGCGGAGCCGCCTTGTACTATGGCAGTCGCAAGGCCGAGTGGGGCACCGAGAACACCGATGTGGCCAACAAGTTCCGCAACTACGAGATCTAAGGAGTCGAGGATCCCGAAAAGCAAGTTTCAATTTAAAGAGCACATCCCAAGTCAAACCAGGAAAGGAAGGAAGGGGGAGAAAAAAGCTATGCAATTATATCAAATTATTCAGAATTCAGACATTATCGATGTGAACTTAAGCGTTGCGAACTACTGAGCACAGATACTCGGATACACTCGTATTTAGATGTTTATAGGTGTACAAAAAAGGATATATATATAAATATATATAGAGAAAAATGGTAATTAACTAACGTATATACATATATTTATGACAAAGAAGAAACTGTAATTTCAATAAAACGAAACCCAAAATGCGGAGCGGCAAGAATTTTAAGTTGCAAATATTGCATAATTAGTCAAATTTTAAAAGCATACACATACTATATATTTATATATTTATGTAATCAGTGTATTTGTATATCGATGTTTCAATGTACCAGAACATGAATGTACTATCCCCAAGACAATCCCTTGGCCGGGGCTTCCCCTGAAGGGAGCTCCAAGCAAACAAAACTAAGCTAACAACTGTAACTGAACAACTAAACACTAAAAACATATACTAAACTAGCGACAGTCTAGCCAAGTCACCCACCAGCACACGAACCTAGAGAAGGACGAAAGGATATTATCCACACTTAAGCGAATTTAAACCTTTATACACGAGAAAACACACACACATTTGCATAGTCAAAAGAAAACTTTCACTCGGTGTCCTTTTTTTTAAAAAAAAAGAGCAACATAAATTGCGAATAAACTCTCCACAACTGAAACTATTTTATCTACCTGAAAAAAACAAGAAAATGAAAATCCTTACAAAAAAAGCGACAAAATATCAAAGAAAAAAATCAAAAAAAAAAGAGAAGAAAAGAAAACAAAATGATGATAAATTTATATAAATGTTTTGATGGATAGAGTGGTGAACTTTTCAACGTATATACAGAATAGCAGAGAATTATTGTCATTATTATATCGTACTATTGAGATATATTATTATGCGCAGAGCAGAGAAAATAATTACTACATAAATGTTGTTGCTGGACTTAAAGGCATTACTTATATACATTACCACACATATGAATGTTTGTTTTAAGACATACTATATATTGAATTTATTCAAATACACACATATTGCGGATCGAGCAGACCAGACCCAGATCGGATCGGATTGGATCGGAGCGTAGGAACAGCTGCAGGCCAAAGGCAAGACGATCCTGTTGACCTTCTCAAGGTTAGCAGGATCCCAGCTAGTACAACTAATGTACACAATTAATTAGTGCTGATTCCAAACTCAGCTGGCAGCGAGCGGAGAGATCAGAAAATAAAGCAACATTTTGAAAGGGGTTTCCCAATCCTGGGGGAACCTCAGGTATTCAATTTGGTTTATTTATTTCGGGTTTGAGGGTATAAAGAGGGGTAAGTAAATCGAAATAAACTTAAATATTTAAGATTATAATATAGCTACAGCTAAGCTTACACTATTCACTTAAAGCTTGACTACCACTAGCAGCTTCCAAAGCCTTTTGTTGCTCTAGCATTTCCATAACCTGAGCCTTGGTGATCAAGGAATCATCCCAGAGTTCGCAAGGACGTCGATCTGATTGGCCAAATTCACGGATCCAGCGATTTTGTACTATATAATAGAGAAAATTAAATGGTTTTATAGCGAAGTTGCTTTGTCAGAAACTCACCCCACTTGGAACCTACGATTATGGGGCAGGCCCCATGTTGAGTGCGAATATCACCCACACCTGAGGCATGCAAATTGTGCCAAAACACAGCTGAAAGAGTGTGACATTTAAATATAAAATATTATGAAATGAAAATAAATAAAAATACTTAAATACCTGAGTGTTTTTTTGGCTTCACAAGTTTTTTCAGATAGGTGAAGGCAGTTCCGCCGCCCTGAGTCACATCAGAAAGCTACAAAACGAAGAAAATATATATAATAATATAATTTAAACTCCTGAAAACTCAACAAGCAAATTTGGAATGTATATAAACACCCCAAAAATTCCCATACACATTTTACTTACATAAAACAAAACTGTGGCAATGCGGTTGCCGTGATTGGGGTTTGCGACAGCTTCGTTATCAATCTATTCAATTTTAAAAAAATATTCCAACTTTAAATTGAATTTCAATAAACCTTAAAATATATATATCTTACGGCCATCTGATCAAACCAGTCGAAATGCTCTCCGTAGTGTCCTCCGATTCCATAATTGGCAAACTGATGATCCTCGGCGTATTTCATGTGCAAATCTGTCATATCCTCCACTCTCCTGTCTATGGTTCCCAGAACCTTATGCGTAGTTACGGGTATGAAGGAGGTTTGGCTGGTCCTCACATTAGACACCGTACTATTGTGATGACCCAAGATCATGCCCCGTTCGAAGGTATTTCTGGTCAACTCCTTGATGGTATCAATTTCGCTCTGATAGATCACATCGTGGTAGAGCACGATGAGCGGATCATGGTTGAGCTCCTCCACCTTGAAGGGAGCTATCCAAAGGAAGGGATGCGTCTCGCTCATGTAACCGCAACGCAGGTTCCGCAACTCATGCGGTTTGGGCTGCCAATGGCCGCTGCAGGTAAGGCAGAAGGCCTGGAAAGGGGTAACCATTTCACTTTCCTCGGGAATGGGCTAAAAATTAATAAAAAATATCATTTAGAAAACTTTAAAAACTTCCTTTTCACACACTCACCCCATGTTCTTCAATTATTTTGGTCTCATTGAGTGAAACCTTACCCCCTTGAGCCTGCAGGAAGTTCTCATAATTCTTTACGTACTCTTCACTGGCTGGCTGGATCTGTAAGAGCTCCTGGTAGGTCTCATTCATACCTTTAAAGTCACCCAATTCCGCCTTGGCCTGCGTTAACATGGCCAAAATTTGTGGCTTGAGTTCTTTAGACTTTTCTCCGGCAGTCAAGCGGTCAGTGGCCTCCAGCAGCCAAGAGTGTGCCAGTCGAGGATGCTGATCCCTTAGAGCAAGTCTAGCAATGTCCACGCAGTGCTCGGAGTTCAATTGGGTTCTAAAAATGATAAGAAGATCAGTTAAGAAAGCCTAGGAGGAATGTTTCCTATAATTACCCATAATCCACGCCATCCAGGACTCCTCTAGCCAGATCCTTGGCTTTCAGTCTGTAAACAAACTGCAGACGCAGAATGCCATCGAGTGCTCCCTCCAGTTCACCTTTGCCGGGCATCCATTTTCCATTTCGCAGCTTCTGAAGGCGGTTTAGAGGTTCTGGGGGGAAAGATATGATATGGGTTAGTAGAGTTTATGGCTAGAAGAATAAGTTAACCCACTTTCTCCTGTAGAGGCCTCCATTAGGTTCTCCACCCTCTGCCAGTCCACGGTCAAGCGCTTGTTGAGTAAGTATTTGTTCACTGGACTGTCAAAGTACGCTGGTCCCCACTCACGAGCCTCATTGCGTTCACTCTCAAAGTCACGGAGTGTCCTTAAGGAAGATATAAACTTTTTTTGATATTCCGGCAAAGAACGCACAGCTTACTCTTTTAAGAAATCCAACTTCCGCTGGTTCTCGTTGAGGAATTTCTGCATCTGCTGAAGCATTCTCTGTTCGTAGCCAAAGACCTTTGTCATCTCGTGTATAGACGAGAAAAACTCGGCCCCAGAAGCAGCTCTGAGGCCAAGTTGTAGCATTAAAATTAAAATACATTTGCCGAGGAACATTATGCCGACTGAGATCTGCTCTCGAGAGCTTCGCGATTTCGACTGATTCCGCCATTTGACCCCACAGAACTTTACATAAGACTAAGCTTGTGGAAGTCCGGGGTTATTGGGCGAACATAAACCAGTTCTTGCACGCACCCAAAGAAAGTCATAATGCCGGCTTCATTATGCCGGCAACTGGTTTCTGCCTCGATAATTAAATGGGTAAAAGCTAGAAGCTAGCATGCTCTCTTATAAATACCTTTAAATACTAGAAAATAATAATAGAAATATGGGAAATCTAAATGACAGGTTGTAATCAAATTAGCAACACAGAGTAGAACTAATTACTATAAAAAATAAATTACTTTGCTAGCTGCTTTTTCCTTCTTAGTTTAGATTTGATATTGATTCGGAATGAATATCTATCTCTTGCTATTCGTGGTCCTTCTCTTCCTGAGCCCCATCCTGGGACAAGTGCTCGAAAAGGTTGCTCTAAATAGCTACTCAAGGTCTGTGGTTAATATGGATGATCTGCTCAAGTTGGAGGAGCAACTGGTTCTCAATTTGGAACTTTATACTGCAGAGCTTATAAAGAAACATGAAACCATATTATCGTGAGTTAAGGATATATGTAGATTTGCTATATCACAAACAATCTAAGAGTTCTGATATCTTAAAGGGGTATACAAATGATGCGTGAAAGACATATTCTCGAGGCGAAGCAGGGAACGAAGAAGTTCTGGGAGAATCCCATGAATACTTACTCCCTCATCCGGCACATGCAGTCGGACTGGCACATGTGGCACTTTTACATGCAGAAGCCTGTGGGTCAGGGTTGGTATTATCTTTTTAAGGTATATTTTTCAGTACCTTTTCAGTACCAAGTTACTTTGCAGAGCACCTAGCTTACATGGAGGATATGAAACCCATGATGCCACAGTACCGTGACTTCTATGATGCTGCCGATGGCTTTAGAAGAATGCAATGGACTTACTCACTATCAGCGATGGACATTGCCCATGGATTGCTAGATGGAGTGCAGTACAAGTTTGTATCATTATTAATTACTCTCTCAAGAAGGATATCCTTTAAGAAAGTCCTTCTGCAGCTCCTCGCTAAGTGCTATCGATTGCTTTGCCATGGCTGAACACCTCATCAATGGATCGCGCTGGTCAGATGCCAGGGAATGGCTTATGGCAGGGTTCCTGATCTTGGATAAGCCAGCCCCTCAACCAGCGATTCAAGAGCTATTAGGAATAAGGCCAGCGCTTTTCCTCAGGCTTCTGGCAAAGACTAAAGTCTTGGAGGGTGGGTATAAAATGTCAGGTTTCTCAATGTTCCGAGACTTTGTATTATATAACTCCGCATGCAGGAGATGTGCAAAAAGCCTTGATGGCATACAAGGCTGCTTTAGACGACACTCCCGAGGACTCGGCATTATGGCAGGAGTTTTCTTATTTAGAGCGAAAGACTCTAATATTGCCTGGAGGCCATCCCGCAAGACCCGAGAAGGTGGATCCTCTGGAGGAGTCCAAGTTGCCATTCTGCTGCAGTGGTCAGTGTGACCTGCCCCCAAAACTTCGGCTGTACTGTATCTGGAACACCCAATCGCATCCCTTCCTACGCCTGGCTCCCATCAAGACCGAGTTCCTATCGCTTGATCCCCATGTGGTCCTCCTCCATGACGTGGTCTCTGAGGCAGACCGCACCTTTTTACGATCAAATAGCAAAGAGTTTCTGCTGCCGTCAGGCACTATCAATGTGGAAACGATCAAATACGAAACCGCGCAATTTCGCACTTCAAAGTCTGTGTGGTATCAATCGGATACGAATAATGCAACCAAAAGGCTTACTGTCCTCCTGGAAGAAGCAACCGGATTGGATTTGACACAATCGGAACCATTTCAGGTTATCAATTATGGAGTAGGTGGCCTCTTTGAGACCCACATGGACTCTTTGCTACCAAACGCAGTGAGCACTATGTACAGAGCTTCTGAAATATACTAACTGATTTCTTTTCAGAGACGATACGAAGGAACCCCAGATAGAATGACCACCACACTCTTCTATGTGAGATTATATATATTTTCTATGATCAGATGAATCTCCTAATTTGTACGTATATCTCACAGTTAAGCGAAGTTCCCCAGGGTGGAGCCACCGTCTTTCCAAGTCTTAATCTCACCGTCTTTCCCAAACCTGGAGCGGCTCTATTTTGGTATAATATTGACAAAACGGGCTACGAACATCCTGCAACGTTACACGCCGGTTGTCCTGTCATCGTTGGTTCCAAGTGGGGTTGGTAAACTCACAGTTGAGATTTGTTTTTTGATCTATAAGTTTCTTTTAACTTTGCAGTCATGAGCAAATGGATATATGATCAAGGACAGGAGCTTCGAGTACCCTGCCCTATCAGAAATGTGAAGATATAAGGATAACATTTTATGTGTCTGAAATGGTGTTAAAATATTTCAATGAAATAAATAAATCAAATCTCTTAATTGCTTGGGCTACGCCTGAAGGCATAACTGATGACCATAACTATTTAATTAGTAACTCCTATTATTTTGTGACCTGAACAGCTCACTTCAGTTTAAACGTTAGACAAGCTTAGAATGCTGGTTTTTAGCATATTACTGGGACTCTTTTATTTCCTGAGCCCTTGTCAGGGTCAATTGGTGGAGAAGTATAACTTCACTGTGCCCAAGGGCTTTGCCAGATCTGTAATAAACATGGACGAGTTGCTTCATTTGGAAGAGGATTTAGCTATGAATTTGGAGCAATACATAGATGTCTTGACGCAGAAAGCCAACATCATATGGCTGTAAGTCAGTTTTTTCAGTTCTTCAAATATTTTTAACTGTTTATAATCTTTAAGGGGAATCCGCGAGATGACAACCAGACATGAGCAAATGTTAGAGCCGGGACAGAAGCCAGCTTGGAATCCCTTCAATACGTACTCTCTCGTCCGACACATGCAGGCGGACTGGAAGATGTGGCAACTGTTTATGGCGAAACCTGTGGGTCAGGGTAGGTAAAGCGAAGGGGTTCCTTATGCTCTTGGTTCATTCTTCAATTTCAGAGCAACTGGATTATCTGAACTCCAAGATGAACGAGTTGCCACAGCAAAGCGACTTCCAGGATGCAGCTGAAGGATTACGCAGAGTCCAAGAAGTGTACGAGATGTCAGCCAATGATATAGCCAAGGGATTGCTAGACAATGTACAGTACGAGTAAGTGATAATAGAGACTAACTTCGTTTCTTAAGGAGAAGTAACTAATAGAGTTATTTTTCTAGAGCCTCGCTAACAGCTCGTGAGTGCCTGGATATGGGACGTTACCTTATGAATCAATCGCATTGGAACAGAGCAAAGGAGTGGATCAAAGCTGGTATTGAGGCATTGAAACGGGTAGAACGCCAACATGAGATGCAAAAGTTAATGGGAACCAACAAGAGGGAACTGTACGCGACTCTGGGCCGAGTTCTGGTCAAGCTGAGTAAGGCGAAAAGACACCTACCAAGCCGCAGATCTTAAATTTATCCCATCCAATTTCTAGATGATTCAGAAGCAGCCTTGGAAGCGTATCAAACCGTATTGAAGGAGTCACCTTATGATGCGGAGATATTCCAGGAGTTTCGCCAGGCAGAGACGGAGCTACTTACTAGACCCATGGTCCATGATGATCCCGAACTCGGTGATGGCCCCAATAGGTATGAAATGTCCCCTTGCTGCAGCGGTCGCTGTGAGTTACCAAGGAAACTCCGGCTTTACTGCTTTTACAACACCACTGCTTCCCCCTTCTTGCGCCTGGCTCCCATCAAAACGGAGATACTCTCCCTCGATCCGTATATCGTGCTCTTCCATGATGTTGTTTCCCCCAAGAAAATGCAACAAATTCGAACGGGAACCAAGCAGTACCTAATCCCTTCCAGTACCTTTGAACCCGATACGCAAACCTACACGATTGTCTCCTTCCGCACATCCAAGTCGGTGTGGCTTCCGTGGGATATGAACAATATTACTGTGGGCATCACGAAGATGTTGATGGATGCCACCGCTCTGAACATGAACAGCTCGGAGATGTTCCAGGTGATGAACTATGGTGTAGGCGGTCTTTTTGAAACCCATACTGATGTCCTAATGCAGGACATGGTGCGTTTAAGGTAGCATGTACTTTAACTAAGAGAATACTAAAGAATTTCTTCCTTAGGATCGCTTCAAGGGAACCCCGGACAGGATAGCCACGGCACTCTTCTACGTGGGTATATTGGTTATTATAGATATCAAGTAGTTTTGACTTTCTGGATATTTTGTTTCCAGCTGAGCGAGGTCCAGCAAGGCGGTGCAACTGTGTTTCCTTTTCTAAACCTTACCGTCTTCCCACAACCTGGTTCGGTTCTCTTCTGGTATAATCTGGATACTAGAGGCAATGAGCATCCCTATACCTCACATGCGGGTTGTCCCGTCATCGTGGGCTCCAAATGGGGTGCGTAGGAGATATGTTTTTTATGACTTTAAAGTATTTATTCCTTAATTTGCAGTCATGAGTAAGTGGATCTTCGATATGGGACAGGAGTTCAAAAAGCCCTGCTTTGATTTTGGCTTTGCCAACAGCACAGACTCTGAAACTTAGGCAGAAATGCCTTTAACTTTTCTTATTCATTGCTTAAATTTTCAATTGTATTTAATTAAAATGACAAAAGTCATGATTTTTAAGTCCGAAATCAAAAAACAATCAAGTGTTTTATGGTGTATTTCTTTTCATGCTTTCTATATTATCTAACATATTTATTTTTGATTTTGTAAAGGTATCTTACTTATTTATTCACATTACTCCTTTAACAAAAAGTGTGTATCTCTCTTTGTTCAAATGCTCATCTAAGACACCTAATTTTCCGTGCCAGAAAATAAAGCCGAAAAACCGGCAACTGTGTCAACATTTGCTTAGCTGCACATCTCTCTGAGTTGCTGCCAGCAAAGGCTGCTACCCGAAATCCAGAGCAGTAATAAAACTAACTCAGAGTAGAAACCATGTCCCGGTTGAAATTACTTCTTTCAACACTCTACGTAACTGTTTTTGTAGCCTCAGTCAATGGGGATTACTACTCGGCCATCAGTGAGCTGGAGCGACTCCTTGACGTGGAGGCTTTTATCATAGAGAAGTTCGATGAATATCTGGAAAGAGCCCAGCAAGAACAGCAGGAACTTAAGAGGTAACCATAAGAAGTAATAAATTATAAACTTAATAACTTGATATATCCTGAAAGATTCCTTACTCAAGTAGAGGAGCTACAAAAGAATCGGGGTGATCTCGAAGAGTACTTTGGTAACCCCCTCAATGCCTTTACAACCATTCGAAGAATGGTTCACGACTGGAAGTTTAATGTATTTGAACCCATTTTGGAAACAACCAACTTTGAGACCTACAAGAGTGCTTTGAGTGAGTCTTTGGAGAAGATACAATTCAAGGGACCCACAATGGAGGATCTCAAGGGAGCCACTCGTGGCCTGCTTCGCCTGCAGAATATTTACCAGCTGCCCACAGCTGAGCTGGCAGATGGATTTCTTCCTGGAGAAGGGAATCCCCTTAATGCCACCCTCAGTGCCAGTGACTGTCTTGAGATGGGTAAGAATCTCTGTGAGCTCCAGGAGTACACCTATGGCTCTGAGTGGCTACTGGAGGCCAGAAAGAGATTGCATATGGAACCTACGGACTTAATCTCCCCAAATGTAAGCGATGTGGAGATATTAGAGCACCTCTCGCCCGCCTTCAAAGGTTTGGGCAACCTCAAGCTGGCCCACAAACTGAACAATGAGATCCTGGATAAGGAACCCACTCACGAAGGGGCTCTTAAGAACAGGATTATCTATGAGACTCAACTAGCTAGAGAGCGAAATGAAAGACCTACTAAGCCAGTGGTGGTACCCCAGAAATCGGAGAAGGAGAGCTTCCAGCTCTACACACGCGTGTGTCGGGGTGAACTCCGTCCTTCCCCTCGAAAACAGCGTAAACTCAGGTGCTATCTGAGTCACCAGAATGTGTCCTACTACCACCTCTCCCCCTTCAAGATAGAACAACTGAGCCTGGACCCTTATGTGGCTTACTTCCATGATGTCATAGCTAATAGCGAAATGGAACAGATCATGGAGCACGGCAAGGGACGCATGCAGCGTTCCAGAGTGGGTCAATCCGTGAATGCCACCACCACCGAAATTCGCACTAGTCAAAACACCTGGCTCTGGTACGATGCAAATCCCTGGTTGTCAAAGATTAAGCAGCGTCTGGAGGACATCACAGGACTCAGCACGGACAGTGCGGAGGCACTGCAGTTGGTCAACTATGGCATTGGGGGCCAGTACGAGCCGCACTTTGACTTTATGGAGGTGAGTCTAAGGGATGTATTTTTTATATAAATATTTTAATATATTATTTTGGACAGAAAACCTCTGATTGGAAGGGTAATCGCCTTTTGACCGCTCTTTTCTATGTGAGTTAATGGCTTTTTCCTTGTGAGATTAATTTTGTAAAGCAATTGAATTTATTTAAAATACTTTCAGCTGAATGATGTTCCTTTGGGTGGTGCCACCGCCTTTCCCTTCCTTCATTTGGCAGTGCCTCCTGTGAAGGGCAGTCTCCTCGTTTGGTATAATCTACATCGTTCCCTGCATAAGGATTTTCGCACTAAGCACGCAGGTTGTCCAGTCCTTCAAGGATCCAAGTGGAGTAAGTGGAGCATATTTACAAAATATAATTAAATTTTTTATTTTATTTTATATTTATTTATTTTTCAGTTTGCAATGAGTGGTTCCATGAAGGTGGCCAGGAATTTAAACGACCCTGCGGACTCACTAGCTATGAGGGAAAGTTCAAGGAGTTTGAAGAAAAATAGTTCAATAACTATTAATTAATTAATTAATCAAATATACTTTACCACAAATAATTACATCAAAATAAATAAAGTCTCTAAAACTTTTTAAAATTGTGAATGGTAACATTTTACTACAAATGTATATTTATTCCACAAACATTCTTCGCAAAATAAAATTAAAGCATGCAAAGCTTTTTGTTGACCTTAGAAATTCACCACAGAAGTTGAATAATATTTGCTTATATATAAAACCCAGATTGAGTAATCGATTGACTGAAAAACCAGCTTTACAACTTTCTTTACATAAATTAACCTTTAGTCTCTTTGGGCCTCAGATTCTAGGTTCAAGATTTTAGGCCTCAGTTCGGTTCCATCAGCCAAGCCGGTCAGTCGAAGATTCTCCGTTCAAACATTTAAATAAAAAATAATTTCTAGTCATTGACCCGAGAGAAAAAAAAGACCGAGGAAGAGACACATTAGTAATTATGCAAATGACGAAGCTTGCGGGCCTCTTATGGCTCCTCCATTTGCTGCTTCTGAGTTCTTTTGCTGGAGCTAATTCAGCCAGAGGAGAGGAGCAACTGGAGGCTCTTCTGGAGACAGAGACTCTCCTCATCGATGAGCTACGTGACTATATAGAAAGGCTGGAACTTCAGCTGGAGGAGATTCGCAAGGAAACCACGATTATTGAGGAGATTCACAGCCAAGTGGCCGCTGATCAGGTAGAGGAGCATATGGGCAATCCCCTCAATGTGCTGACCATCCTGAAGAGATTCGAGAGTGTGTGGCCCAAGTTGGAGAAGCAGGCCAATGCCACAGTCCAGCTGGCTCCCCGAGAGGGACTCCTCTCCCATGGAGACCTGACCCTGCCCACTGAAGAGGAGTATGAGGAGTCCCTCAGCCACTTGCTGCACCTTCAGTCGGTCTATGAGCTAGAACCTGCCAGTCTCTCCCTTGGAGTAGTCAATGGCCTGAAGCTGGGGTAAAGGAAAATTAAAATGCCAGATTATGCAACATTACAAAGCAATCAAAAATTGTTTGCATACTTATAGCTCCGCCATGTCCTGGGGCGACTGCCTGGAACTGGCTCAAGAGTCGGACTTCTCGGTGGCTCGGTTCTGGCTAGAAACCGCTCGGGACAAGCTGCCCGGTGTCAGGGAGAACTCCACAGAGTTGAAGAGGGAGCGGGAGCGAGGCCAAGTCAAGATTCTGGAAACGACACTCAACATGGAATACCGTGCTGGTGGGTTTTATCCCAAGATGAAACGAAATTTCCTTAGACTAAGCAAATCTATTCGTAGGCGAACTTTCCCGAGCCCTGGCAGCCGTGGAGGAGCTCATCCTGCTGGTGCCCAGAGACCAAGGTTACCAGAAGGCCAAGGCAAAGATTGAGCAGGCCATGACCAACAAGGAATTGCCGAAGGGCAAAGGACGAAAGTCGAAGAGGACAAAGACCCACGTAAGTGGCTGCTGAAGTTTCAGGGTAAGCTGATAGCTCTGAGCCGTGAAATGAAAAATATTCCAAGGCCGGAGGTGCTTCTATCCCAAGGAATCATAGAAATTAAAGAAGAGGATTTAAAAGTGGAAGTCGAAAGTTGAAAGTCAAATACACTGAATTTTTAGAATTTTGTTACAGCTGAAACTGTGGAAAGTGTTAAATTGTATAATAATTTCACGCTTCTTACTGTACAACTTATACCCCCTTGTAGTGTATAAAAACAAATCTTTTTCAACAAAAACATAATAGAAATAACTTGTAACCGCCCACTTGCACCTCCTCCATTTGCAACAGAAAGCCAAGTCAGCGGAGCAGCTACTCATTGAAGAGCTCTGCCGCGGGGCAGCCCACGAAGCCACCACCGGAAGTCGCCTCCACCAGTGCCAGCTGGCCAGGAATACTCCCTGGACACTCTTGCAGCCTGCAAAGTTAGAGCCCCTGAGCTCGGACCCTCACATAGTTCTCCATCACGACGTGTTGACCGCCAAGCAAACTGATCAATTGCTGGAACTCATGGACGAGGAGGAAGAGCACTCAGCAAACCGAGGAGGAATCAGCTACCAGCCCATGAAGTTATCCAAGTTGGCGCAGAAGAAGTTGAAGAGCGTTTACCAGAGGCTGGGTCTCACGAGTCACGGGTCCTGGGAATCATCGAGTCCCTGGCAGGGACGTCGCCATGGCCACGGGCATGCCACCGAGCTGGAAAAGGACTCGGAACTTGGCCGTGGTCATGCGGCACGTGGCATGCTAAGCGTACGTGGCTGCCTAATTAATTGACTAATGTGTCGCTAATTAAATTCCGTGGTTTAGTTGCAGGCACCCGGAATGGGAGGAGCCGTGGTCTTCCCCCAACTAGAGCTCGGCGTCAATGTCCCACGTGGCGCCCTGCTGCTGTGGCATACACGCACCAACGGCGGTTTGGGATTGGGATCCGCATCCGGACATGGATCCGAGTGGGACTACCGCAGTCGCCAGGCAGTCTGTCCCGTGCTTCTCGGCGCACAATTGTGTGAGTATTGAAGCGGAGAGAGCGCGTGCCGGGATTCAGTTTGTGGCCCAAAGCCACTTCTCATATCCTGCGTCATGCTTGAACATGCGAACGTGTCCAACGGATACCGTGTTTTTTGGGGGAGATAAATGGGAAGAGGGGTATATTCGAATATAGATGAGAAGATTTTGACATAAAAAAAGGAACGGATATTTATAGATTTATTTCGGAAAGGGTCTTAGGATTATTAATGAATTTAAAGAAACTTTACCCTATAAAGTTTCTATAATTAAAATATCATAGATGACAAAAGAGAGAAGATTCTTTTTCAATTTTATTTTTTCAAAGACGTTTTTTCAGATTTCAATATGTTATAAAAGCAATTTAATTGATTTAACATTTCTTACCGCTTTGATTAAAAAAGTATAACCTTTTAATATTCTAATTTAAATTTTCAACTCTGCAATAGAAAAAGTAGTACTAACCCAGGGTATCTTTTAGTTTACACCCTTTTAACCACCTTGTTAATTTCAATTTTTTATTCATCTCAATTTCGAATGCAGCCGCGTGGACGGGACTCAGTTGACAGGACTCGAGCGATGGCAGCGAGGCGGAAGGACTCTGCTGATTTGCCGATGCGTGTTACATATGCATTAATTGCCGCCGGGGGACGCGAATAAAGTTGACCTTGTCATTTGATTAAAAATCAGCCTTTTATTGCGCTGCCGCAATAATAATATTGCCTCTCGGGAGCTGAGAGCTGGCAGCTGGGAGTGGTCGTGGTCGTGGTCGGTGTGAATGGGCTGGACAAACAAACAAAGGCCAGAATGGGCGGCATTTCGGCTTGAATGGGCTTCATAATTGCAGGCCATCCGCGGTATATATATATTCTTTTTTTTGGTTTGTTTATTTTTCCTGTTTTTCTCTCACAGTACGTTCTGTTTGTTGTTAAGGGGAAACCGCAAACTGAGTCAAACACTCTACTCTGGCCATAAAACAAGTGAGCGCTGCCGGCTTGGCCTGGCCGCCTTTTGAAGTCGGTAAATCAGCGGAGATTGCGAATCAAAACAATGTGAGTTATGGTGGATCTGGCGGAGCAGCTCATTAACAAATCATTGCTCTAAATTGGGGGCCCGCGGGGGATAGGTATCGGATCGGAATCGAATCCATAAACATAAACAATGGCCTGTCAATATGCAGCTGGGAGTCTATAAACCAATATAAAATGTCGCGCATCGATTTGGTAATGTTAATTGGCCATCAAGTTTCCGGCGATTGTCACAGCGTTTTGCAACACTGTTTCAAACAGGGTTGAATAGAGATGTGTAACAAAGAAAAAAGTTTAATTTTATATATGTATATTGGAAAAATATTATTTTTTAGATTAAAACGAAAACATATAAATACGGAAATATAAAAATTACATATCATCATACATATTATTAAAAAATATCGGAACAAAATGAATTTTTTTTACTAATAAATTAATGGTAAAATCATCTCCATAGGATCTCTATTTCCTAAAATAAATAGCAGGTAAGCCTTAATCAATATATGTTCCAACAATAAAAGAAGAGACAAACTTCGGGAAGCCGAAGTTTATATTTCCTTGCATGAAAATCTATCATAACTAAGCCAAAAATTCGTTGATTTCAATTTGGAAATCTTTACTAAACAAGTTTTTATTTATTATAAATTTAAAATTTTAAAGAATTATTTTTTTTATGACTTTTTGACAATTTTAACAATGTAATTCCTTATAAAATTTCGAAAAAATTGAGTAAAATTTTGTTACGCCCAAACAAAGCTATGTTGACTGGGCTGTTAATTCTGATCAAGAATATATATGATTTATAGGGTCAGAAAGGACTTCTTCACTTTGTTGAAGGCTTATGACTAAAATTATAACACCCTGCAGGGTTAAGCAAATTGATAATAACAACTTGTAAATAAAAATATTTTTTAAAAAAAATCTTATAAGAACAAACTGCCATCACTGCCTGCTAATATTTGCTGGTGGCCGCACTGCAGTCTTAAATATCAAACAGTTAACTGCCAATTAGCCCGTATTAATATGCTCGCCTGCTCTAATCCAATCCGTCCAAAGACAATAGCCGAGGCAATCGGATTTCGACTCCAATTTTGATTCTTATTCTGAGCCCGAATCGAATTTAGAATTCGAAACGAGCTCGGCCGATAAGCATCAGTAAATCAGCGCAAAACAAGCCATAAAACACGCCCGGCTCCGAGAAACCCGTACGGATGGCTCCTCTCCGCCTCGGAACTTGCACGAGAACTGGCTAATAAAACAGTTTTCTTCAAATCATAGGCCAACGCCGCCAACTAGTTTCGTCTCCGTGCTGCGACTTTGCACACGCGAAATTAATTCTCGCCGCCGGTTTCAGCTTCGCCTCTCCGGGATGTCTCAGAGATTTCTGAGATCGATATAGAGATCTCCCTGGTGACATTATGATCCACCAAATCAGTTCGCCACGAGACGTGGCCAGCGGCGGACATAGAGTTCTCAAGAGATCAGAGAATTATATTAGATAGAGCAAGGATTTCTACTAAATTATTTATAATAGTAAAAGGGAGTAAAGAACCATGTGGAGACATATTCTAGTCCTGGGACTAGTGTCCTGTCTTGGTCGGGACTCTATGGCCTCGGATTACTTTTCCTCTATTACGGGTTTGGAGCAACTACTGAACACAGAGGAGTATCTCATCAAGGAACTGAGGTCCTTGGTTAATGGAGTCAGAACATCATTGCAACAGTTGGAGGGGTGAGTAAAAAATAAAGTAAAGAAATCTATATATTAAGGATAACATAGTTTCAAGTAAAAGAATAACCTAAATAGTTTACTCAGAAATCTAAATAATGAAATTATCAAAATAATGAGGACAAATTCGTGATAGAGTAATTTGAGTGGACTTTTTAACCATTTTAGCCACAATAACTTAGACTTTAGCTTGCTTTCTTTTTTGGAACTAATAATTTTTTAGCTATTCATAATAGAATTAAGGAAACGAAATATTTTCTTATAAAATACTATAATTATTATTCATTTTTATTATTAATTTATCAAATAAAATTTTGTGTTTAACTTAAAAACACATTAAATTATTCTTTTAGCAAATTTGTGCTGAATTTAATTATACATTAAATTTTATGTGATCTATATACCAATATCTTCTAATATCAGAAGCTACAGATCTGGCAGACAATATTTTCCAAATGATTAATGGAATTTTAAACAGTTTAATCCACTTGAAACTGCAGGTAACCGGTCTAAATTTTGTGAAATCAAAATCTGAAGACAAATAGGAATCCCATTATCGTGCCAATTAAGTCTTTTGTGAACTTCTGATTGATATGCAGTCATAAAAATGAACATTAAGATAAAGAAATACAGTTAAAAGTATATATTGAACCATTTGGTGGTAGCAATCTTATAAAATTATAGATCTATAACTAGAGGATATTGATTAGTCGAACCTTACGCCACAGGAACTATTGATAGTTTTGCCAGATCACGATATTTGAAACAACGCTAATTTAATTACAACCTATTGTCGTTAGCAAATCCATTAAAGTTTATGCCTCTATCGAGAACTAGTTTATATAGCTGCCAGACTTTATGTCTACTTTCGATGTGTGAACATGTCAAGCTTGCGGTCTCAAATTAAAATTTATCATTTAAGAACATCTGTCATTAATCTCGGGATAGTTAGACCATTATCCACTATCTTTCGATGAATACTGACATACAGTTTTTTATGCTTTTTGGTTTAGCTATCGTATTATCTGTTCCTAAGCTGTTTCTATGGCATTTCGCTTTCGTTTTATGCCATTTCGCTGGCGGTTTTGTTATCGCCGCGATCGTAAAAACTATTATGAATATAGAATCACACATAAATTAGAATTAATTAAGCCGAAATACGAGTATGCGCATGCAAAGTCACCTCCTATGACGACACAATGCCCATAAATCGGCTAAACTGGTAGTTAGCGCTAAACTCTAATCCGAAACTCGTTCAAAATCGTTCAATTCGCAGCGATTTGTCCTCCATCGAACAGGAGCACTCCCTGGCAGCCGCCGATACGGAGAACTACCTGACCAATCCGGTGAATGTCTACCGGCTGATGAAGCGCCTCCACACGGACTGGTTCCTAACCGAGGGACGCGTTCAGCAGATTGCCGAGGATCTGGGTGAGTTCGAATGAATCAGGAAATGTAAATAATAATTTTGGTTTCCTTCTATATATTTAAAAAGAACTGAAAAATATTAAATTTTATCAATAATTCCTACTCCTCCCCCTCGACAGCTTTCAATGCCACCAAAGGATATGGTTTGAGCTTTCCCAGCCAGGAGGATGTGGAGGGCGCTGCCCTGGCCCTGGTTCGCCTGCAGAGCACCTACAAGCTGGATGTGGCCCAGGTGGCCGCCGGCATTCTGAATGGCGTCAAATATGGGTGAGAAAGAATTCATGGAATGGGAAATGGGAAATGCGGAACTGGAAATGGGGAAACGGGAAACGGATAACGGGATGGCGGAAGCGAATAAGCAATAACCAGCCAGGCTTAAAATATAGAGCTATATGCCCTCTAATCCAGGCCAAACGAGGTCCTACCCTCCCCCAAGTGACCCCAATCGAATTCACTATATTCAGTTATAGGGTAAAGGTGGCGTATACTTTATTTATGTTTAAGTTTATAAAAAAAAGAAAAAACAAAAAGCTGTTTTAAAAATACTTCCGTTTAAAAAAATTTATGGATTTAATGTCTAACGGTAGTCAACAAATTATAATAATTTATGACCATAAACGTCATTGACTGCTCTAAAATTTTAATCTAGAAAAAAGCTTAAACTAAAATCTAATTAATATTTAATTTAAATATAAACTTTGTTAATATTTCAGAGTACTTTTATGGTCGATAACATCTATTTTAACTTTGTTAGCCTTTATTTTTAGCTCGGACATGAGTTGGCAGGACTGCTTCGAGCTGGGTCAACAACTCTTTGAAATGGAGGACTATAACAACACCAGGATCTGGCTGAGGGAGTCCATGGACCGACTGCGACGTCACAGTAGCTCCGCCCCCTCCGGACCGAGTATGGAGACCCTCAATAAAATGGAGGCGACAGCCAAGAGTTTGTTCCAAATGGGTGAGCATCGTTTTCCTCCAAAGTGAGGCCATTTTCGTGTTCAGCCTTTATGACACATGCAATTTTTAGGGGACTTCGATACGGCCTATGAGCTCAGCCAGCGAGTGCTCCAGTTTGATCCAAAACGCATCCGAAACTGGCACCTGGGCGACAAGGGAATGGCACAGCCCTCGGAGGACACCGAGGAGGCACTTTTGCCCAAGCACTCGGACTCTTATAGTGTAAGTATTATATTCTTTTATTAATGGAAAACTCCTATTTCTGGAGACGAAAATGACTTGGCAAAAAAGCATAATAAATAATTCATAGTCTGTGCCCTGGCTCGTGCGAAACTGGTTGGAAATTTAAAACTCAAATGGTTTCTACTTTACTTTGTAAATAAAAGAGAACGCTTTACAAATTATGTGCATTTAGAAAATTCCCGAAACAAAGACCTCTTTGTTTAAAACAAATTAATGGGGAACTAACTTTTCTCAACTAAACTTTAACTAATTTTAGTTTATAATATATCCCAAATGAATATGAAACTAATTATAATTATTATTATTTCCACAGCTCACCCACGAGTTTGCTCACTACGAGAAGGTGTGCCGTGGCGAGGTGAATCCCACCCCAAGCCAGGAGCGCAGCTTGCGGTGTCGCTTGAGCCAAGGATACCATCCCTACCGCTTGTTAGCGCCTTTAAAGCTGGAGGAGCACAGCCTGGATCCCTATGTGGTCACCTTCCATGACATGCTGAGTCCTCAGAAGATTGCTGAACTTCGGGAAATGGCTGTGCCCAGAATGCGTAGATCCACCGTGAATCCCCTGCCCGGTGGTCAGAACAAAAAGTCCTCCTTCCGGGTGAGCAAGAACGCCTGGCTGGAGTACGAGTCACATGAAACCATGGTTGGAATGCTCCGGGATCTGAGGGAAGCCACCGGGCTGGACACCACCTTCTGCGAGCAGCTCCAAGTGGCCAACTATGGCGTTGGAGGTCACTATGAGCCACACTGGGACTTCTTTCGGGACCCCGATCACTACCCGGCGGAGGAGGGCAACCGCATGGCCACAGCCATCTTTTATGTAAGCTGGAATTAGCCTAATCCTTTGTATGATTTACTGAAAGTAATTATTTCAGCTTTCTGAGGTGGAGCAGGGCGGCGCCACGGCCTTTCCCTTCCTGGACTTTGCCGTGAAGCCGCAGCTGGGTAATGTCCTTTTTTGGTACAACCTGCATCGGTCCCTGGACATGGACTACCGCACCAAGCATGCCGGCTGTCCGGTGCTTAAGGGCAGCAAGTGGAGTAAGTGGTTTTAGGGAAAAGGATTACAAAAGGATGGATTATTGTGTTGTTAGTATTGTCATATTTGGAAAGAGTTTAGCTGATTATTAATGGGCATATATTTGGACATCATTTAACAAGAAAGTTAAAGCAATACGAACTGTTGGCTTTGACAAGCAATCTTCGAATTCTTTTGTTAAAATAATTCCACACGACCTTTTTGTGCACTTCAACACAGTCAATTCAATCTGTACGATGACCTATAAAATACCGTTTCACTTCAACATTTAATTTGATTTAAAATCTCTGATAAATTAAGATAATTTTTTCCTTTTCGACCAATTCGTTTAAGGCTCCTCTGCCAAACTGCTTGTTAATTTAATTGTCAGTTTAAGAGTGACGCGAATTAATCCCTCGTGTCATCTCCACCTGCCAGAGTTAACCCCTGCAATTAACGCAATTATTCGGCTTGATCTTTGCAGTTGGCAACGTTTGGATTCACGAGGTGACGCAGACCTTTGCGCGACCCTGCGATGTTTTCCGGGATCACAAGGTCTCGCTGGAGTACGAAATAATTAAATAAAGATTGTGATATTATTAAGATACTTTTCCGAGTCTGTCTTATTTGGTTTGGTTTCTTGGGTGTCTTTAAAACAGATGGAAATATATTGAAGTTATATAAAAAGTTAACAATAAGGAAAGATATTGAATAAAATATTGTATTGATTTGATCCCCACAGCAAAATCCTTATTTATTGGTATTTCTTTTAATAACCGAATATTAAGTAAATAGAAAACATTTTACGTTTTGTTATTTTCTAAGCATAACACAAAATTATTTTGAATAATAAAATATTAATTGGTCTAAAAATATTTATTATTAAAATATAAAAATATATTTACACTGAGGAAATTAAAAAAAAAATTAAATTAAATTTATAATAAAATTGAGACAAGTCCAAAATCCGATATTATAATTTGAAAATAAATAATATCGCGGATAATATTATTAGAAGTTTATTAAAAAATATTATTAGGGTATATATTGAAATTATAAATATCGAAAAATATAGCATTAATATTTAGAAAATCGATATTATCGATAAATATATCCTACAAATGTTGATGTAATTTATGTCTTTTTTTAATTTATATTATACGTATAGTTAAGTCTATGTTTTGGCTAGTCTTAGACCCAGTTACGAATTACACTTTATCGCATATAAGTATATCGAAGCGATAAAAATCGATACAATCTCGATATCTGTATATTTTCTGTCATTTGTAATTTGAAATATTTAAAAACCTATTTAAAAGGAATAATATCTTTATTATATATATAATATATCTATAGCTTTAATATTCATACAATTAAAATTTATTTTTAATGAATATTCATGATTTATTTCTCATTAAAATATATCTTAAATAAATTTCAAAAATAAATGTAATTATACAAAAGCTAACATTTATAAGAGGTCCCACTAAAAACTCAATGGGTTAACAGCCAGAGCTTTGAGTGCCTTTTGGAACTCACTCAAACACTCAAAACATACTCGAAGCTTCGCTTTAAGATGAGTTAAAAGCCAAAAAGCCAGTTGCGTATTCATTTGCCGGCATTTCATTCATTTGCATAAACAAGTTCACGGGCAAACTTTTAGCGGGCGATTTGAATATTTTGTGAATTCTGTGCTTGTGAAGTGACAACTGGTGCGAGCAGCAAAGTGAAAGTAATTAGCGAAGGAAATTCAGTCTGCCGGCTGGGAAACTTGGTTTTATTTCGTGGTATGATGCGGGAATAATTCCAAGAATAATTGTCAGAACTTTGGGCCTAAGTAAATGTGCATATTTAAAGTGAGTTGACTATGTGAGTTTATTGAACCCTCATTCTACGGTTGAGTACTCATTTTGCTGTACTTTAAAAAGCGGCTGCCTATTCAGGCAGAACTCTGGCCCTCGAGGGCAGTTCTTTGACCAGAGATACCGCTGGATTTGATCTGTAAGCAAACAACTGCTCGATCGACACCCGCAGCACTCACACGTTCCAAGCGCCTCGAGCTTTTTACTTATTTTTTATATTTTTTCTCGAGAAGATCGCTGGCAGATCTCCGATTTGGATTCAGTTTCTAACGAATCGCGGCGGCAAGAGCAAGCAAAGCCGCGAGTCGCGATCTGAGATCGGGTGTCGTTTGTCGATCAAGTGCTGTGATGTTTTCTTTGAAGTGTGTCCTTTTTGTGTTGCTCCAGGCAGTGTCCTGCTGGGGGGAGTTCTTCAGCTCCACCTCGGGCCTGGAGAAGCTATTTCAAACGGAGGTTGTCCTCCTGGAAGAGCTGCAGAATTATTTGAATGGAATTTATCAACACGCTGAGGCCTTGCAGGGGTAAGAGGATTATTGAAGTGGAAATTGGAGTAATCTAAGCAAAGGATTATATTTAATCTAAATAATTTGAAAAAGAACCTTACAAATAAGGAAAATAAAACCTAAGATATGATAACTTTAGAATAATAATTAATAAGAAATAAAAAGCAAAACAAATGAATTAAAACTAGTTACAGAGAAGCACTGTTTAGCATACAGTTCAAGTTATACTTAATTTTTTATAACTACTTTGCATTATTGTATTTTATTATTTTAAAATACATGATGTCCTTGTTGAGTTCTCATAATTTTTTTTCTGTACTTTATTTCTGCTAATTTTTAATGCAAATAACGAAAGATTTACGTAGAAAAAATAGCTACAACTGGCAAATTAGTGGCTAATATTATCAGTATTTAAAAAATGGCAAGCTGGCAAAATTAATAAATCTTACAAACAGGTTCTAAAATAATGTTAAATAAAAGGTGAATAAACACATAAAAGAAAGAACAACACAGAAGAAATTCCGATATGAATGAAACACAAAACTTAGACAATAAAATTCCAATTAATACAAACTAAAGTCTGGTTTTTAGATATAGCCAGATGCTGACTTAGAAGCCAGATTAAAATGGAAAGTTTAAGTGGTTCTGACCAGGCCTACTAATCCCTAAGGCCTATGGCCAAGTTTAATAAGATGCAAATTAGAATATTTGAAATTTGCAGAGTAGAAATTCAATAAATTTCCCATCGACAAATATTTATTTCCAATTGTCTGTCCGTCAGTCAAAGCAAAAATAATACAAAAACAATTGACAGATGTCGCCGTGGCATCCGAATATGAATTTTTCACATCATATGCGTGGATGGAAAGCGCCCACGTTAGTTGTGAATTAATTGCCAGCTCGGTGGGCGCCGGTTTATTTATATTTTTTGGCTAATGAAAGTGCGGGGGAGATGGCAACGAGAGTTTAAATTCTATTTAACTTTAGTTGGCTTTTATTACAATTATGCAGATTTTTCCAGGTGCTCCCTTAGTTACCTGACCGGTTGCTGCCACCATAATAAAAGTGAATGGCGAACGGACTTTATTGCTGCCCAGCGATTTGTCGCCGATTGTGGATCTGTTAATTCCCCAACAGATGCCATTTGTTTTGGTCTTTTGGCTGCGATGCAGTTTATTTTATGAACCGCTAATTTCTCCTTTTTCTGGGCTTGATTTATTCGCGCCGGTTATTATACTAATTAATGGCTCATATAAAGCACAAATCGTTGGCAACATTTGGCGGCATTGCTTAAGTTTTTTCGCATTTCATTATCTGTGACAATCGATTGCTACCACCACCATCCGATATCGCCTTTCGGGATCTTTTTTAATCGACGGGTTATTTTATTTGTTTGTGTTTAGCCAATAAGTGTCATCGACTTGGCGGTTTTTAGAATTCTAAAATATGGTGCAATCATCGCCGCAGATATGTATATTGTATATGAAATTATACAGTAACTGTATGCACGCGTTCTGGGCGGATATTTTGTTTATCTTGAGCACTCGGCAAACCGGATCGTGTCTAATAATATATATAAAACCGTTAACCGAATTGTAAAGTATATAATTTATACAGTCCTGAGTCATCTTGCGGCGGGAACGAGTCTGCTCTCTTTTTTTGGCCGTGTAAGAAACAATTGAGTTTCTTTGGGAGATTTCTCAAAGTGAAATAATTTAGATTTATTGGCCACAATTGCCGGCACTCAATCATTGACACAATAAACTTGCAAACAATAGATTTTAGCAGAAATTAACAGAGTCTCGCTTCTAGATTCGGATTATGGTTACGCTCCCGAACTTAATGACTTCTAAATGAGCCGCAATGCAGGCGACAGGCGTGAAAATAAATGCGTTAATTATACAAAACAGGTAACCCGTCGATAATCCAGTGTTTTAAATACATTCTTGGTTATTTTTTAAGTTCTATCACAATTTATTCTTTGATAATTCTGAAAAATGATCGCAATCAGCAGGTGTTTTAGGTCACAAGGCACGGGGAATAAATTTTGGGTTTGGTTTAATGTTTTAATAAATAAAAGTCTTAGAAAACTTTAACTATATTTAAGAACTCCTATATTAAGACTATTTCAAGCTATATATGTTATTTTTTATAATAATATCTTTTAGAGAATCCCTTAAGCTGCTCTCTAATAAATTTTGCTAAGTGTATTTTAATGTATAACCTGCTTGCCATAAATATTAAAAGCTGCATACTCGCTCGACAAATGTTGGCGACCAACCCCTCTAATTCGCGGTGTTGCTAATAATTTGTCTTAGAATTTGTCGTTTTTAAGAGATTCCATTAATCGTTCTCCCTAGCTTGGGTTCCATTCTGTATGAGTAGTAAATACTAAATATAGTTGGACCAAACTAACCACTGAAATATATGCAAATCCCTTTTGCTATGCTGGTTTGCTCGCTGATTATGAGTCTGATTAATGAGAACTCTGTTTACTTATGGTCTCAGCGAGATCGATGCGATCCGTGTGGAGCACCAGAGTGCCGCAGATGGAATCGATGACTACCTCAACAATCCGGTGAACGCGTTCCGGCTGATTAAGCGCCTCCACAGCGACTGGGAGACCTTCGAGGGCAGCGTTGCCTCGGATACGAGCAGAGCAGGTCAGTAGATCTTTCGTTTTTGTAACAGAAAATGAATTATTAATCCATTAATTATATTTTGTAGACTATCTGGAAGCCATGTCGGGGCACAGGGCTAACCTGAGTTACCCCTCAGGCGATGACTTTGTGGGTTCCGCCATCGCCTTGACCCGACTCCAGCAAACCTACCAACTGGATGTGGCGGAGCTGGCCAGTGGCATTCTAAACGGAGTTAAATATGGGTGAGAATCGGAGAATCTATAAAATCTTTCTAATCTCTTGAAGAGGTGATAAAATAAAATCAGTTTATAATTTAAATACAAAGCAGAATGGCGCAAAATGTATCACCCAAATAGCCAATAAACCTGGCCACGACCACTTAACCCATATAATATTGTCGTCTTAATGGAACACCAGATAAAGTCATTAAAATCCTATAAACGAAATATAAAACACATAAAAACATGGACTGACAAGTTTTTGGGTTCTGATTTTGGTTAATTGTATATTTTTTCTAAACAGAATGAATTATTCTGCGACTAACCTTATTCATAAAATTGTCACAACATTGTGTGAAGTTGACTTATGCAATTACTAATAGTTAATTACTAAGCTTATGTCTTAACAAGGCAAAAATAAACTTTTTAGCTTCCGGTTGCAAGCTCGTAATGTGAATTTTGAGTTGCCAAAAATTTAAATGAAAGTCAAGAGACAAAAGTGGAAGAGGAAGTTGTTTAATAAGATGATGAGTTGATGCATTGTTTGCATTATTTTCTGTTGAAGTTTCAGCTAAGTGATTTCTTGTTTTGATTGCACAAGTTGATAATTGATTATTCATCTCAAAGAGGATTTCTTTTGCAAGAAATGTTTATGTATTTTACTTATTTATCAGCCGAAAGCCACAGCAGCTATGGCTGATATTTATCCTGTAGATTAAGTTAGTTTTCTGTGTTGTTAATATTTAGTCTTAAAACCATTAATTAGAAACATTTTTAAAGCAACTTGCTTTTTATTGAACTAAATTTTAAACTCAATTAAAACTTAAACTCTTACCAATTTCACGCTTCCTTGCTTTCCGGAAAGGGAAATACCTAAAAAACTCAATTTTCTCCACATTATTATTCTAATAATTTTCTAATTTTCAGCACTGCCATGTCCTGGCAGGATTGCTTTGTTCTTGGGCAACACCTGTACGCCCTGCGGGACTACAACCACACAGTGCCCTGGCTGCAGCAGTCAATGCAGTTGCTCGGAGAACAGACCTATGGCGAGGAGTCTGCTTCCCTGGACTTTATGGAGGCTGTGGTGGACTACCACCGAGAGATGGGTGCCCACGAGAGTGCTCTCAGCTTGGTAAACCATGTGCTCTCAGTGGAACCAGAGCAGAGAAGCCATCTCTTAGAGACTCGCCAGCAATTGGAGCAGCTTATCACGGATGGAGACAAGAATGGACTGTTACACATGACAGCCAGGAGGCCAGGAGACTATCATGCCTCCCGGGAGTTCCGCCTCTACGAGCAGGTGTGTCGCGGCGAGCTGAAGCCCCAACCTGCTGACCAAAGAAAACTCAGGTGTCGGCTCTGGAAAAGTCGCTTTAGCTACGTACCTCTTTATCTTGAGGAGCTTCACCTGGATCCCTTGGTAGTGCAACTGCATCAGGTGTTGACACCCAAGGAAGTGGACTTACTGCAGCGCACAGCCAGGCCAAGGATCAAGCGTTCTACGGTGTATTCCCTGAATAGCGGAGCATCTATTACCGCCGCCTTTCGCACCAGCCAGGGGGCCTCCTTCAACTATTCCAGGAACTCGGTCACTAAGCTTCTCAGCCGGCAGGTGGGTGACCTATCAGGCTTGGACATGGACTATGCCGAGGATCTCCAGGTGGCTAACTATGGCATAGGTGGTCACTACGAGCCGCATTGGGACAGCTTTCCCGAAAATCACGTATACGACGAGGGAGACTTTAAGGGAAACCGAATTGCAACGGGAATTTATTATGTGAGTATAAGTCTGCACACTCAAAGAATCCTTTATAATATTGTTTTATTTTAGCTCTCTGATGTAGAAGCTGGTGGCGGCACTGCCTTTCCCTTTCTGCCCCTGATGGTGACCCCGGAAAAAGGTAGCCTGCTCTTCTGGTACAATCTTCATGCCTCCGGAGATCCGGATTATCGCACCAAGCATGCCGCCTGTCCCGTTCTCCAGGGTAGCAAGTGGAGTGAGTACAACTTATAGATCTCGGAGAGGTATTTCCAATAACTTTATATAACTCTATATCCCCCAGTTGCCAACGTTTGGATACGAGAACGCCATCAGGACAGAGTTAGGCCCTGCGATCTCCAGCGTAACCATGAAATCTCATTGCATTACAGGGACTTTGACTGAAAAACCAATCGAAAAACTCCAAATCATTCATTAAAGTAAGGTATTAATTTATTTAAAACCGCATTCAATCTGAATCCCGGTAGGCCAGGGACTTGTAGCTATCGGAGGTGAGGTTGCAGGGTCGCCGGAACTCCTGGTAACCCGAATGCATCCAGATATTGCCAACTGCAAGAGGAACACAAAGTGATACATAAATTAAAATAAAGATTTTAAAACAAAATAAATTAAGAACAAGAAAATCTATCTCTACTTACTCCTCTTGGAACCCACGATGACTGGGCAACCGGCATGCAAGGTGCGCGGATCCACATCTAGAGAGCGATGCAGATTGTGCCACATAACCAAAGATCCCTTGACAGGAGGCAGGAACACATTCAGTTTGGTAAAAACAGTATAGCCTCCTAGTTCCACATCCGAGAGCTAAAAATAGAGAAGAAATCAGTAAAAACAGGATACAAATCTCAAGAATCCACTCACATAGAACATGCTAGTGGAGATACGATCTCCTTTAAAGTCCTTGGGAATGTTGACCTCAAAGTAATCCGGATGTGGCTCGTACTGACCACCAACTCCATAGTTTGCCACCTGCATCCACTCCGCTGCAGCGATGTCCAGACCCGAAACGAATTGGATAATCCTGCTGATGGAGTTCATCACTGGACTGGTGTAGTTCAGCCAAGTTTGCTGACTGACCCGAAGATCTCTCACAGTTCGCGATCCCCCAGTTCCTGCCACTGCGGATCGCACCATCTCCAGCTTGTCCGCCTCCTCAAATATGGAAAAAATCTGTTCAGAGTTTAGCATTCCATGGTAGACATTGATATCCGGATCCAGATGCACAGGCTCCACTTGAAGGGGTGCTAAGGTGTAGTAGGCATGTTTCTTTCCATCTAGGTAACACTTTAAGGGATTTCCGGTGCTCTCCTCGGGCAATCTTCTGCCCTGACATAGCCGCGTGTAGTTGGCAGTCCAGGAGTGAGTCTTCTCCTTGATGTTCTTTCCCGGCTCTCTGTTCTCCAGATACTTGCGTGTCTGCTGGGCCGTGTGATTGGGATGAGGTTCTAGGATATTATTAAGGAGATTAACCGCTCTTTTTGGTTTACCCAACTCAAAGTTGGCCAAGGCGGCGTACTCTCGAATATCTGACAAGTAGCGAGTATGTTGCTGCTCATCCCTTTCCGGGTTTCGTCTGAGGAGTAGAAAAGCCTCCTGCAGCCACTCCAAAGAGCGTCGATAATCGCCGAGATCAAAGAGTTGTACTCCAATCTCGTAGCACTCTCGCCACTGCAACACAGAGTCGTATATATAACCATCGATGTCACCTTCAGCCAAGTTTGAGGTGGAGAGATTATAAACATTCTGCAATCTGGCCAAGCCCTTGACGGCTCCCTGGATCTCCGAGTGATCCGGGTAGCCCATATCTTGGGTTATGTTCTCCAGAAATTCACGGAATTCTGTGAATAAATCATTATAAAGAGATAATTTTTTAAATAATAAATAAGAACCCACCTTCTTTGGGTTCATTTGCAACTATGGGTTCAAAGATCACCGCATCCCAGTCCTGAACCAGTCGCTTGATCAACCTAAATGCATGCAAGGGATGACCCAGATACTCATCCAGATGTACCTGCTCCATGGCCCATTCATGCTCCTCCTTGATTTGCTCCACATATCTAAAAGATATTTATATTAACCTGTATCTTAGTCAAAAGTAGTTAGATATTACCTAATATATAAATCAAGTTGCTTTTGCTGCTGCTCCAAATACAAACGCGTGGCATTTAGCAGCTCCTGTTCCACCTGCGCCAGATCCTGCATCCTATCCACCGAAGAGTAAAATTCTCCCCGGGCAGTTTCACTCCAAATTAGAAATGAAAATGATGCCACAACATAGAACCAACTTTGATGTGCCATTTTTTGGGTAAGAAGAGAACCGTAAACGACGGCTGACTGATAGATACTGCCTGGGGCAGAGCTACCTCCCGCTTCCCAAGTGCGGATGAGGCCAGTAAGTATGATACTCCATTTAGGAACTGTCACGTATCCCAAAAAACGCTGTGTAAACAAAGATGCCAGAAGCAGGCACACACCAAGTGATGGAGACAAGTGCTGCCGCTGAGCAAACAACTCGTTCACTCTCACTGGCGTGCCCCACACTTTGAGACATGTGCAGATGGACAATTTTATAAAATTAATTTTTGAGTATATGATATTTATAAAACTAAAGTAAACGAAATCATAAAGTGCCTTTAAATACAGTCTCCCTTCTGTTTGCAGAAGCTCTGGCATACTTATTGGTTGGTTAAAGAAATAAAAGTAATAAAAGTTAATGAAAATTATAATTTCCATCAATTCAGGTTACAACAACCTTCTATTCTCAAATAAAATTCCCCCTACCACCTGTTAAAAAACACTTGTTGAATGCTTTTAGAATGTATTTAAGAAAAACCCAAGACAAATATGGGCAAAAAACTATTAATGTCGCTTAATAAGAGATGCCGGTGTTGTCGCGGATCCAGTCCAGGTAGCCGGTGACGCGGCTAAAGACGGCGGGGTGTCCGGCCTGGCAGCCGGCTCCGGAGCCGAAGGAGGTCACTCCGACCAGGCGGTTGCCGTCGTGGGTGACCAGGGGGCCGCCGGAGTCGCCGCCGCAGGTGGACTTGCCGCCCTGGGTGTTGATGCAGATCATGTTGTCGTGCAGGTTCCAGGAGCGGCTGCAGTCGCTCTGGGACATGATCTGGACATCGACGCTCTGGAGCCAGTCGGGCAGCGGGCTGCCGTCGTAGGTGCCGCCCCATCCGGAGGCCACCGCCCAGTAGCCGGCGTAGCTGTTGTAGCGGTCGTTGCCGCCGGGCAGCTCCACCTTGTTGACCAGGTGCCAGAAGTCCACGTGCGGGGTGCGGATCAGCGAGATGTCGTTGTGCAGGTTGCCGCTGTTGTAGTGGTGGTGCTGGATGATGTCGCCGCCGCCCACCCAGTGCGAGTACTGCGGCTGGGTGCGGATGCTGGCGCCGTAGTTGATGGTCACGCCGTTGGCCCCGTTGGTGCAGTGGGCAGCCGTCAGGACCCAGGTGTTGCCGATGATCGAGCCTCCGCACCACCAGTTGCCTCCGTTGCCGCTGAAGGACAGGCCGACGATGTAGGGCACCTTGCCCTCGTAGGCCGGGTAGCCGTTGGTGATGCGTCCCTGGATGTCCTTCACGGGCACCGGGGTCAGCTTCTCCTTCTGCTCGGTGGCAGGAGCGGGAGCTGGGATGGCCGAGGCACAGGCCACGCCCACGGCGAGGAATACGAACAGCTTCATCTTGGGTAAGTCTTGCAACTCATGGTTTTCCCCAGAGGCAGCCGCCCTTTTATACGGAAAACAGAGCCTTATCTTTGAAGAGAGATTAGGTTGGCGGAATGTAAAGTTC